>WBND01000634.1:272971-336761 GCA_013398595.1 Tychaedon coryphoeus | reverse complement strand
AATATCCACTGCTCTCCCCTTATCCATCCAGGTAGTAATTTCATCATAGAATTAAATCAATCAAATTGGTCAACCGTGATGTACCTTTAGCGAATCCATGCTGACTACTCCTGTTCACCTTCTTGTCACCCATGTTGATAGAGCTGGCCTCCATAAAGAGGTACTCCATCACCTTTATGGGGTAGAGGTGATGCTGAAAGGCCAGTAGTTCCCTTACTCCCCCTTCTTGCCATATTTGAAGACCAGGGCGATGTTTGCTTTCCTCCAGCCCCCAGACACCTCTCCTGATCACTACAGACTTTAAATATTATCATAATTGACAGAGCTATTGCGTTCACTAGCCCTCTCTGTTCTTGTGGATGCATCTGTGTAAATAGATCATCCAGTTCCTCCTGTTTGTTTCCCATACTGCATATGTTGCTGTACAGCTTCATAGTAGTATTTGATTACATCAATGTCCCAATGGGATGCAAAGAGATGCCCCATAGTCCTGTAATCCTTTTTTTGCTATGGGTCTCCCCTTCCCACACCTTATCTCTGTCTAGCCTGACCCTGTCCCCAAACCCCTTCAAATCTAGATTAAAGCTCTCTCAATGAGCCCTCGCAACTAGTGTATGACCCCTATATTTTCCAGCTCCTTTCTTTATTATTTTACATATAGGTCAAGAAGAGATTAATAACTTCAAGAATTACAGGCAATGAACAAGAAAGACATAAGGCCTTTACAGGATATATTTTTAACATAAATGTCTTCATTCAAAAATTTGGTCATTTCATATGTACTAGGATAGATTATTCTAAAATACTTAAGATTACAATACCCCAGATTACACATTCATTGCTTTCAATACTGGGCTTTTAATGTATTAGTTTTTCAGCATAGATCTATTCACTAAGCAACTGAAAAATGTTTTTTGCATCAGGCATTGGTCTCTGTTGGAATCAAGGAGTTATTATTGCATGGTATAAACACAAATAAACATCTGTTTCTTTTGTCCTTATACAAGTAATTAACACAAAATCAGGAAGCACATTTCTCACAGGAGGAATTCTTACAACCTTAGTGCAAATGACATTTGCATTCTGACATTGCAGAGTGTTTTTTTCTAAAATTCCAGATAGAAAAGCCTTGCACCAAAACCAGAACAAAATGCACAAGTAATAAACTCCCTCAGATTATATGTTGGCATGTTTTATCATAGATTATCAAAATATCATTGCACATTGAAAGAGATTCTTCTAAGTGCTACCACCCATCACTTCACAAATTTTCCTAATACTTTTAAAATTTCAGAATTTAACAGATATCAGAGTATCACTGGGGTCAATCTTTCTCCATTATTCACATTTTTAGGGGATTACTTCAGAAATGCTCAGCACCTCTTGTGAAATGCCTGGCTTTCTCATCCAGATGTAGTGCCTGTGCTTAATGTCGTGCAATGCCCACTGTAAGATTAGAGAGAGAGAGAACAACAGATATATTTTACTACAACTGTAGGTCTCCACAGTTCCTTTTTAATTACATCTCACATACATTATTTATCATAGCTAGATATAGGTAGAAATAAAGCACAAAAGCTTAAGCAGAAGGGAAAAATGGGGAAAATACACATAAGGTAAGAAAAAGGCTTTTTTTCTTTTTTAACTACCAAGTGTTGTCAAGTATAAACAATGAGCACGTTGCAAGGTCCTAATGGCCCTAAACAGCCTCACCTGGACCTGCATTCTGGGCTCAGTCTTGTTTCCACAGGTTTGGCTTGAGCCATACTGCAAATAGATCTCTGTCCATCTTGTTTCCTTACATTCTTGCTTTGTTGTACCTTTCCTGGGAGGCTGCAAGAATTAGCAAGGTTTGGTTTTAACCATTATTGGCATTCTTTAAAAACTTCTCTGAGAGTAATAGCTCCTAGCTACTATTATCCTATGTGGTGTGATTGCAATGATTTGAAGTGTTCTTTGCTATTGTATTTCCTTTAGAAAACTGGCAAAATTGGTATTAGGACATTAAGATATTAATATTACAAAAACATTAGTATGAATTACAGAGAGGTGGTGGAGAAGAGAGAGGGATGGGAAGAAAAACTGAAGAAGAGGAGGAATAGATTAGTTAGTAGTTTGTAAGTGCCTATAAAAATTAAATAGGTGGGAACAAAGAAGATGAGATAGAATTATTTAAAATTACTAAAGGTGATAAAAGCAAGAGCAATAACCCGAAACTCAGACAGGAAATAATAATTTACATATTAATACAAAAATTTGTGATAGTGAGGTCAATTAGAAAAAAGAATAATTTGCTGAAGAATGTGGTTCTGCTAATATTGCCTAAGGTGTCAATGAGACTAACATAACACTTTCCCACATTAACAAAGGCAATCTTTTTACAGAAGGGTGAAATTAAGATAGAGTTGTTTTTCAAACTACTCTTCTGTTGTAGTATAACCATGGGTATTTTTGTCCAGAAAAGGAAAGCTTCTTTGTGTATTGTTTGGTTTTTAAAATATGTATTTATTTTAAATTTAAATTTAAATTTATTTTAAATTATTTATTTTAAATTGCATTAAATTCCATTTCCTGATTAATATTATTTTGTGACACTCTTTACAGCACACAGCTCCTGTATTTTGTGCTTGATGGTCCCTCTTGGATATTTATTCTATATATTTTATGATAGTAATTGTAGATGATCTTCCTGCTTGTTTTTCACTTAAGAAAAGTTGAACTATATTCAGCTCAAGTCAGTATACAAAAATCTGATTTTTTTTCTTTCTTATTTTTTTTTAATTTTGGAAATTAAATATGAATCTTCAATAGTTTTATAAATATATAATAATTTACTTATTTGATCACAAATAAATACACTTGAATACATTAAGTTTTACCTTCTTATCAATGCCATGATGGTTTGTTTTGTGAATCTGTTTAACAATTCAAGTGATAAAATTTCTAATGATATTTTGTGAATATACTGCTTCATATTGAAATGTTCTCTCTGTTTTGAAAGTGTATCTCTCTGCCAGCTTCACAAAGGTTAAATTGGAAATGAAATGATGTGTTAATTATGAGCTTACTTCTGAATTATGGTGCTCTTTTTTTTCACTAAAATTATATTTTCCTAAAATATTATTAATAATTAAGGTGATTGATTCTTTCAAGAAATCATAACAGTAGTCTTTCTGTGGAAGAGCTCAGACAATAGTAAAACATGGTAAGCAATGCTTTCAGTTAGAAAAGTAGAATGCCTTGAGAAGATTTTCTCAATACAAGAAGGTAGGTGTGAATTAACCCATCACGTGGTCCCTGGTGAGTAGGTTATAATGAAGCAGTACAATAAGGTAAAATGAATCCTAGCATTTCTGTTAATAGTTGGTTTGAAAAGAAAATATGTCAGAAAGGACTAAAAGGTCAAAGTTTCATTACAGTACTTGCATGTCGTCACCAGAAATATTTCATCTGGGTGTGTAATGCTTCAAGAAGTCACATAAACCTGATTATTTGGAATTCATATGTTATGGTACATGGGAAAATGCTACTAAAATGCTCCAGCAATTGTTCCTATACACTTAATAAATTCAGTGGAATTTGCCAGTTGCATCTGATGAAATCCCCTTAATGCCATGAGAAGTTCAAATAGAACTGACTGCTTATATGCATTTTCTTAACTGAACTTAAGTTACCTTGCATGCAGGCATCCAGTTTTAATAGCTTAGCTGATTCATGGATATATTTAATAACATGGTCATGACAGTTCATATGGATTTTGAGCCTTAATAGGAACAAAGGGTAAAAAAATAAAACAACAGTGATTTTAGGCAAAAGACATATTCTACAAGCAAAAGATACTACTGATTATCATAAAATATTTTAAAAATTTATATGATACACAAGATATGCAACCTTGTCTTTTTCAGAGAGCTGGAGCTCTCTTCCCAGGACAGAGGTTATTGCACCAAGCCTGCCAGAGGTAAAGTGCTGACAACTCTCTCAAGTACATGGTGTAATTCTTAGGACTGTTCTGTGCAGGGCCGGGGGTTGTCCTTTGGTGTTCCTTGTAGGCCCATTCCAATTCAGGATATTCTGTGATACATATCAGACCAGAGCATAATTTTTTTTGTTTGGTTTTGTTTTTTGTTTTTTTTTCTCCTTATATTTCTTAAGAAGAGATGTGTCAGAAAGCAGCTATCAGAATATTAATAAAATAATTAAGTCACATGACTTGTCTGTATGTGTGTGAAGGTATTGAAAATGTAACCTAATTCAAGAACTGTAGGACAAATAAAATGCCTATTACATGGACTTTACTGGAGATCTTAGAAAGAAAAACATATGGATTGGATGTTGTCCTGATTTTGACTGGGACAGAGCTTACTTTCTTCTCTGTAGCTGGTACAGTATTGTGTTTTGTATTCAGTATGAGGATAAAATTGATAGCACACTGATGTTTTGGCTGTGGCTAAGTGGTGCTTACCCTAAGTCCATGACTTCCCAGGTTTTCATACTCTGCCTGTGAGCAGGTGCACAAGGAGATGGGAGGTAGCACAGCCAGAACATTCCATAGAATGCCATCCTTGGTATATAAACTGTGGAGAATTACTGGGAAGTGAGAGATGGCATCAGTCAGCAGGTGATTACCAGTTGTAATGTGCATCACTTATTTCACTTGCGTTTTATATTCCCTCTCCTCTTTTAAATGTTTTTTTAATAATGTTTCAATTATTAAACTACTCTTATCTCAACCCACTAGTTCTATTTTTTTTCTTTCCTGATTCTCCTCCCCGGCTCATTGGTAAGGGAAGGGAGTAAGCAGATGCATAGGACCTAGCTAGCAGCTGGGGTTAAACCATGGCAGATGTTTGCAAGTGGTGTCATAAAGAATCGGTTCTGGAAACATTTTGAAAATGTCAATGATGATCAAACTATGAAAGTACAATGAAGGGTATTTCTGACATGAATTTTGAATAATCTATACATTGTAAAATGAGATAACCTATCTTGGAAGCTGCGGTAATAGGGATGAAGTAGATTGTAAAAGTGTAAAGTTCAAGGTTTATATATTTGAGATTGTTAATGAGAATTCAGAATGGAGCTACAATCTAATCCCTTGTAAGTAAGGAAAAATATAATTAATCACAAAAGCGATACAGCCATGACTGAGGAGAATTGCCAGTAAAAATGGTGAAACATTACTTTGGAAGAGAGTTGTTTTGCTTCTCGTTCTAAACAAGTCAAATAATAATTTTTTTTTTTTTGACTGAAACTTCCGTCATTACTGCACTGCAAGGCAGAAAAGGACTTAATCAAAATGACAAAATAAGACTAGAAAGGTGGTAGAAAATATATAACACAAAGATGTCTTGACTGGGAATATAAGAACACAGTACTCGTAAATCCACCTTCATATCCTAAGAAGGATGTTTGTAAATTTAGTTTTGCAATGTGCTGAACAATGAACTCTACTACAAGAGTGATATGTATCCTAAAATATGTTTATGTAGGCCTATTATTATTACATAATTTTGTGTCCTTTGACATAATTTTTAGCTGTTACTTTGATAACTATATGAAACAGTAAGATTAACTAAAAAACGCTGTTAAAAGGTAAAAACTCATCTACCTTTAAAAATTATTTCTTACTAACTTCATTATTCTTGAGTGCAATGAAATTAGATTTGTGTCATAAATATAGAATTCATGAAGAGAAAAGATCTATTAAAGAGCAAATCATCCAGATTCTGAAATACTATAAATTATCATCTGAGACAGATGTGTTTAAATATCTCATTTCAATTTGTTTAAACTGCACTGCCACTATATGGATGATTAAATCCATGAGCAAATAAAATAAGGAGGGAATTTTCTTCAGTAAGATCAAAATCACTAGGTATGAAATGAAGACTATTACTTCCTTAAATACAAATTTGATACCTCAGTAGTAAGTATGTATAAAATTTCTGTTACTATAAAACCTATATTTCAATGTAGTGCAGTATGAGTCAAAATTTATACAAAATTAGATCATAAAATCCTTTCAAGTAAGATGTTATTTTTGGTGATGTTCAGATGTTCTGCGAGACAGAAATTAGCAAGAATCAAGAATTTGTCGTCACTATTAAATAAATCTCTTCCTGAATACAAAGAAGAAAAAGTTTTGTTCTGTTTTATATAACAGTAAACAACTTTTGGAAGTCTGCCAATTTCCAAATTGATTATAATCGAGTATTTTAAACTGTAAAAGCAGGGTCTCATTTAAGATTTTGTTTGTGTGAATGCATAGAGCTAGAGCAAGATTTCAGTTTTACTAGGTTGCTTAGGAAATAGCAATATTTAAATGTGATTGTGCTTCACCAGCAGTTTTTCAGTTCACACAGATCAGTATGGACCAAATCCTGACATTACTACTCCAGAAAAATATTCACTAAAGTCATAAAGTGGGAGAATTTTGTGGTAGATTGTGGCACAATGACAGAATCTATGGGAAGTTATATCAGGCACTGGAAGGCAGTTTGAACAATGAACTCCTTGAACTCCAATGATGGAGATGAGATTAAATTTTGATATTCAATGTCATGCCAGGTTTTGAAGTAAGGTCATTAACTATTAATCCTCAGAAATGAGTACTGAACTTAATACTAATATGCGTGGTTTCACTGTTCTGTTAATGAGCATAACTGTACCAATCTCCTTGGTTATTTGATGTGTTAAAGAATAGTAATATTGCAAAATGTGATACAAAGTAATTTATTAAAATTCAATAATGTCTTTGTAATTTTCATGATGAACCTATTTTAAAGTCTGCATTCAATTTTAGGAATAAATATAAAACAGAACAAGTTGATAATACATTTCTAGTAGTGCTATTCTGCTAAACAAATGGACAAAGATGGCATTATCTAGACAAAAGTCAGATGCCATATGTCATAGAAAGCTTTGAAAAAGAGTTGCTCTTTCTACCCACTTAATAATCTGAAATTCAGAGAATATAATATTTTATGTGACTTTCCTAGAAAAAAAATATATAGGTAACTCAACTTTCCAAAGTCTGATATGATTATATGATTATATGATTATAAATATTTCATAAGTAAATAAACTGCAAGGTATTTAATCAATATATTGCAGAGAAGAATGGCTTCTTGCGGACAGTTGTAGAAAACTTTCAATAGTGACAAGTTTTCATTTATCATATTTCCTTTTATAGACTACTCTTCTGTCAGCAGAAGGTTCAAAGTCGAAGTTTTATTAGTTGCTTTAAGGTCTCAGACTAAAACGGTAACATATTCTTAAGCTGTTGATATACAAATATGCAACAAATATGAAGAAGCAAAATTATTCCAGAGCTCTGCTGTAGCTATGACAACCACCTTCCACTGTACTTCATTTAGATAAATAAATCTGACAGATAATAAGAATGACTTTTAACATATTTTATTCATGATGGAATTTCTTGAATGTTATTTTCCTGGGAAAATGTATTAAAAATTGTATTTCTTCTTCATTAAGAGAAAGGATTTCTACCAGAAATACTATGTTCTCTAACTTAATGTTCAATTTTAGTTCCTACATATGAAGTTTAAAATGCATTGTGTCTCCATTCTTTATTTTACGCATCTGGGGAAAATGGACTTTTGCAAGAGTCTTAGTTCTAATGAAACAATGTATTTCAAAGTAGCTCACCAACTTGCCTTTGGTATCTCAGTCTCCTCTATCTTCTGATATAACTTTTACATGCATATTTTATATATAATCAGGGCCCAGAGAGGCAATAACCAGAGCAATTTATAAATTTAGAAATTTAAAAATGTGTTGTGAAATCAGGTCCCCGTTAGTACTGTTCAATGCCAGTTTACACCTATTTACTTCAGCATTGCCATCATCCCACTTATACATCTTGACAATCCTTTTCCTTTTGATGATACTGATTCCTCCTTGATGCCACAGAGAAATTAATCCCTGAAGGATACTTACCCAGCAGAAAAACCCTCTTAAAAAAAAAAAAAAAAGGATAGTATGTGCTAGTTTCAGGCAAGACCTAAGTTTAGATTCTTAACTTGTTCCGCATTAGTACTCTCAGAATAAGAACATAGTTCATACTCTTGAACTCCTGAAAGTCTCTGAAATTGCAAACTTTTTCCTTTAAAAGTTTATTTTCTAAAGATGAAAATACCAAGAAACTCAAGGCTGCAAACCACATTTAAAACATAAGGCAACCTTCCCAGTGACTATAACATACATTAAAACTGTCATTTGATAATTTTTTCCTAGTTTTTAAGAATATTGGCTTATTATCCCAAAATCTACATCACAGGTAGAAAAATAATGTTAATATAATGCAGAAGTACAAAAACACCTCTTGCTCTCAGACAGAAAAATAATTAGATATTTTTAATATGTCTCCAAAGATGCATTCAGCAGTGAATGCCTATTATTGTTTTAAAATGTATCATTACAAAGTACACTTAAATTAATATCTTTAATAGAACTTTGAAAATCTTCATGAGAAATTCAGAAAAAAAAATCAAAAATATTACTTTGAAGTGAAAGGAAGTTCTGAAACCCTCAGTGCCTCACACCAGTAACTCAATTAGGCTTTGAAATAGAATGCATGGTAAATATATGATTTACAGTGCCTTAATTGTTCAGACTTTTGTATCAAGAGCCTGTGTGTGCAAATCATAAACCATAACGTTTAGAACTAAAAACTTCTTTAGTTTTTTTTCTTTCCTCTCCAAGAAATGCAGTATTATCTCAAAACGCTTTACTAAAATATATGTTTTTCAAATGTGTTCAGTCGCTTTGAAGCAGGATTGAGTGTCATCCATGCTTCACCTGATGGCTTTTGAAAGTTTGAAGCAATGTAAAAGATTAAGAAATCATTCCAGTTTGCATTATAATTTCAATGTCATCGCTGGCTTCTTGTACCCACCCAGCTGCTCCCTCAATTGCTCACCTCAGATGGAGAAAATAAGATGAAAATGTGTAGAGACACAGGCAGTTTAGTAAAGAAAAAGGCCAAATGTGAAACCACATGAGATTAAGCAAAAAATTGTTTTCTACTTCCCATCAGCAGTCATGGTCCAGCAATCTCTTGGTAAGTAGGGCCCCAGTGTGCTTTATTGATCTCTTACTAAGACAAAAAGCCTAATAACAAATGTCCCCTCTGTCTCCTCCTTTCTCTGAGCCTTTATCACCTGAGCACAAGACTCCATGGTATGTAATATGCCTTGAGTCAGCTGTCCTAGCTCTGTCCCCTCCCAGCCTTTTGCCCACTCCCAGCCTGCTGGTTTTGGGGTTATGGGAATGTTGGGGAGGCAGTGCTGAAGCTGTCGAGCAGCTCTCAGCAGTGGCCAAAACACTGTTGGTGTTACCAACACCATCCCAGCTCCCAGTACAAGGCACAGCACATAGGAGAGCTGCTATGGGGAAAGTGACCTCCATCCCAGCCAGACCCTGTGCAACTTCCACCCCTATTACGGATTGTCTAAGCTTTTTTCTTTAGAAAAACATAGCTAAAAAGTTCTTACCAACTTGTTTTTTGTATTGCAAATTAAATAAACATTAAATAACCCTGCAAGCTTTGTGAAAACACCCTTTGTGCTAAATCATTTATTGTTTTGCTGTGCTCGTTTTGGGTGAGATAGAGATGGTTTTATTCACAGTATGTGAATAATATGGGGCTATGTTTTGATTTTGTGCTGAAAAAAGTGTTGGTAATACAGGGACATCTGCACTACCACTGATCTTACACAGTGACAAGGGTTATTAAATATATACCATTTTTTTTAAATATAAAAATTTCAGGTAATATACATCTGAAATATTCTTATATCATTCCCAGTTCTTTTTTTTTCCTTTTCTTTGTTTTTCTGGAAAAAAGTAAATATGTGTGATAGTTGCACTTATAGTCTTTAACATTCAGCTAGAGTAAATCTAGTAAAGATTTCACATTTTTTAGACCACTAGAAAATCATTGTTTAATACAGTGCATACTTATCCTTTAAATTACCTGCCCTTGTACTATAAAAAACATTTGTTCCAATCTCCGAATTGCTGAAGTCATGTTTTATATGAAGACTACAAAACACTGAAAAGAAAACCCAAGTTTCCATAGCAATTGTTCAGTGCCTCAAAAGACTAAACTGGTCAGATTTTTGTTTTCAGCCAAATTGAGTGTATTATTCAGTCATTAACAGTTTTCCTCATTTAGGGAACTCTGAGAGAAACAATTTTTCCCATAATGCAGCTCTTCTTCCAAATATTTTATTTGAATATTTCAGTTCACAGCAATTCAGAACACACTTTATCTTCATTTTCTTTTATTTACAGAGTTCTTATTCTGAAAATTATGATCTTATTTTAGTTTTGTTTCTCTGAAATTTAATATTTTCCCTGTACACACGTATATAAAAGCAAGAATGCAGACATATAAATGTGTTGTCCAAATGTGTATATATGAATTGAAAATAAACATGACCATTTAATTACTGGCATGTTTCACTAGGTTCCTAATTTGTAACACTGAGTTTGAATTTATTTATTTAAATATAGGTATTTTTAACTATTCTAAAACCTGCCTGAATGATCTATTTACACAACAGCTGAAATAACAGACATATTTGAGCAGAGTTCTCAATTGCAGAACTGTTGTAAGGAGAATTTTGTGAGAGCACTTTAAACTTTTGTTTTGAATCCTTTTTCTCCACATTGTAACTAATATTTTAAGCTTTTTCAGGAGGATGTTTAGAGAGAGAGATGAAATATTTTTTGCACTTATTTTCAATGAACATGATATCCCAAGCAGTGGATTGATGATGCTGTTCTTTAATTTTTGGTTGCAATAAAAATAACATAGGATTGTATGCTATTCATTATTATTTGTAAACATGAGGTCTGCATTACTACTATTACAATGATATGGTTGTCAATATAATTTGTCTAACTTCTAGCTAGAACCTATAACAAATATGTATCTATGAAATCTCTTGGAAGTATGTGCATAGTGCTGAGGTAAGATGGCTCCTGATACCCCTGAAACCCGTTTGCCAGGCCTGCCTAATCACCAGAAGTTACATATTCTTAACCAAACTGTTGAAACTTTAATTAATGTCCATGCTATATACTTATCAGATCTTGAGCAGAAATATATGTTTATTATTCTTTCATACCTAATTAAAGTCACAATTTAGTATATGCAACAGAACATTTCCGGTCAGCCGAGTTAATTTTAATACAGGAAGGGGAGTAGTCAGTGACACAATCTGAGATTTTCTGCAAATCCTGAACATATTCTAAAGGAGGCTATCATAAATGCTCATTTACAATAATCGGTCTTTGTCACTGATTTGTCCATTCTCAAAATAATTGGGTTTTGTGACCAAAATAAGTATGTTTCAAACAAAAGCATGAAAGTACAACTTGATATCATGATACCTGGAAAGAGATTAATTTTGTTGTGAAGAGTAAACCTCAGTTACTAAGTCAGTAGTTTGCAGGCTTTTTTTTATAAAGAAGTGCATACATACTATGATGAGTTTTCATCAAAAGTTTTCTGAGGAAATGATTCTCTGCCATCCAATTATGTCTCTGTGACATTTTCTTTAATTTTTAGGAGAATTTTGGTCAAATGCATCACAATAACATTAATAATATGAAACTTAATCGCATAGCAAATCCCCCAAAATACCTGACTAGGCAAAATTTTTATGCAAATGGAGAAAATATTTCATGGAGATGACATTATTTCAGGACCAGAAAATGGAGATGTCAGTTATATGAAATGGTTTACCATGCCTCACACATGTACTCCTTTGACAGAATCCACTTAAATACATTATATGTAGAGGGAAGCAGTAATGAATGTGAAATGTATAACTAAAATTTGAGCCTCATGGAATTGAAATAAGGCAGTATGCAAAAGCCATCTGGCACTGAGACTACATACACTTGCTATTGCTGTCTTGAAAATGCTCACTGTCAAGAAAAAATTGCCAGTTTAACACCAGGGACACATCTGGATGGATGTAAGTCTAGTGAGAACTGGTGCCATTGGACAGCTGGGAGATTATTCATAAAGAACAGCTTGTCAGAAGGCAATGGAAATAAATTAAAAGAAAAGTCCACCTTATTCTGCTCTCTGTTGAATACTGACTGAAATCAAGTCATGCATGAACTCAAAATCTGGCCTATAGACTCTAAAAGAGAGGGTTGTCAAAAAAGATGAGCTGTCCTCAGGTATAATAGCAAAATTATGTGAAAGCAAAGACCAGGACCTCAGCTTCTCCGTATCCCCTCCCTCCCCAAAGTCCATCCCTGGATTTTCTCATGAGAAAGAACTTCTGGAGTTTCTGCTGAGGCATGAGGAAAAAGGTGACATCACCAGACATGTCTCAAGGAATATTCAAATTTTATTAGTTCATATTTTAAAATTTTTTAAGACTTGGAAACTTTTCAAATGCCACATAAAAATGTCTTCAAGGCAGATTTTGAATATCTGAAGTTCAGAAGCATTCTCAGAAGCATGCTGATAATGTCTTAGGGCAGGAATTTTTATGGATATTCTTCTAAAATTTCTAGCCCATAGTAATAATATTAACTGTTGCCTGGGAAATAATACAGAAGAGATACGGGCAGTGTGAAAACAGTGACAAAATATGAATGCATACAAGAAATAAAAAATAGTTTAGAAATAGTGGCCAAAAAGCCAATGCAGAGACAAATAAAAGTCTTTAGAGCTGTTCAAAACTTGTCAGAATTTCTTTTTTTTCTAAGGAGCAGCTGTTTCTTAGAAAATATGATGTATGAATTCCAAACAAAAGATCAGCTTTCAAAGCTTACTGAAGTCCCACTAGGATATGGATCATTCCAAGAACTAAGTAAGATTACTGTTAGGAGAAAGGTCAGTCCCCAAAGGACTATCTGTACAAGACTGTGTTAACACAGCAAAGCCTCTGCAGTTCACTGGCTGCTCACAGAACCAAGTATTTCTGTAAGGTTTTGGAAGTTTAAGATCCGGCATATACATGCAGTTCAATTAATGAATGCATTTTTTTATAACTCTAGTGATTGATCATTTGAGTTGTTCTATTGTGGCATGTGTGAAAATGAATGGAGGTCCAACATCTTTTCCTCAATAAAAATCTCTACAGATATATGTGAGTAATTGCTGAGCACATATTTACTTTCATAGTCAGAGCCTTGCTAGAGTGTAACTTAAATTGTAAATTGCTCCAAGATATCTTCAATATGAAAGATGCTTTATAAATCCAGTTTGCAATCTGCTTCTGCTAAAACGAACATAAATATTAAGTCTGTGTATGGTAATTCATATACTATAAAATTATATTGATCCTGTTTATATTTGGGTTAACTTACTTCTGGCATGAATCTGAAAAGAAATGTCCCTGAAGTTGTTTCATTAAACTGCCATACAGTGTCAAAAATAACTAGCTCAGACTCGACTGGATGCTTTATCTTCTTTTCAACATAAGTGGTACTGGGAAGGAAATGCTGAGGACGTGGCAGAATGATGCCTGTTCTCTAAAACAGGATCCACGTTAGCATTACAAACTAGCAGACACAGATTTGGAGTTTTCAGAGTAGAAGATCATTATAACTTTCACATACTTTCTTAAATTCATTTGACATTAAAAGCAAGAATCAATTTGTACAGAAGCTTTTAGAACTTACTGATTTAAACACAGTTCATAAATGATTACAAGAAACTTAGTTGCCATTGATGATAGTTCTAAGAAGTAATATGCTTAAGAAAGTGATATTAGAGCTGGGGTCAAATCTGCATTGGTTATGTATTTCATTCTCACTATTTAGGCAGTAGGAACTGCTTTTTTGTATTTAGGATGTAGCCTGATTTGATTTTAAAATTATTTTTCTAGACAGATTTCCATTCAGAGGCAGGAGGAATGTCAAAGAATAGCTGTTGAAAATTTTCATAAAACCAAACTAATCATTTGGGGTTTTTTGCCTATTGGTAGCGTGTTTTCATGCTGGGAAAGGTTAAAGTTAATGGGTTTTGCTACATTACAATAATGTACCAATTACCAATTACAAATAGAACAGCTCTTGTCATCTAGCAGATCCTCACTGTTGAAGATCTTAAGCAAAACTTAATAAGTGTGGGACTCTCCTGCTTATTAAATATGCATATACTTTTCAGAGATTCTTAAAATATTTCAGGACAATGTTAAATTTAAGTGTTGAAGACTAAGTGAAATGCAGCACCAATAAGCATAAAAGAAAAGAAGAAAAGACAATGTAGAAATATCTTGGCTTAGTCTCATCCAAAATTTTTGTCTCTGATAATCCTGGAGACACATAAATATTGCCTTAATTAATAATATTCTGGTTGCACAATTGCCCTGCATGATCAACCACAAATATTGCCTTAATTAATAATATTCTGGTTGCACAATTGCCCTGCATGATCAACCACATTGTTTATATGCATGTTCACAGCCTAGTTTAATTCTGAAGAAATCAAATTGACTTTTAGTTTACAGGGGGTGTGAGAGCTACAGAGACAATACTGACTAGGAGTATTTTCCTCCTCTGCTCAGCTCTTATGAACAGAATGAACTCAAACAATTTATTGTCTGTCATGGTTTAGGAACAGCACATGGTGTTCCCACTAAATTGAAAACCATTAACTTCTCCCCTCCCCCCCACATCTGGTCGAAGGCAAAAGGCAGAGATTACAGGTTGAGATTAAAAAAGAAATACTTAAAACTACTCAATACTCAACCCAGATATGCCCACTTTGCTCCAGGCTTCATTTTGTCATGGCTATGGTGAAAATTTTTACTCTGTCCTTGCTGAAACGGACGCTGTCTTAACCTGCCTTACCATCCATGGCACTCACACTTTTTAGGCCACAATATCTTGCATATACTTCTCTGCCTTCCTGCCCTGTACTGTAACCAGTGTCACAGGTACAGCTTTCCCAACATCTAAGCTGGTGCCAGTGACAGCAGAGAAACTGCTTAGGGCACCAAGGAAAACACAGCCAATGTCAAAATTTTAGCTAAGAGCATAGATATATCAACAGCTTTCTTGCTTGTAAAATTTGAATGCATAATGTCTAATCTGTAAATTACAGAATAGAGATGCACTGGATGTTCAAATTTAACACCAGATCTTTGGAAAGCAGTGTGTACAAATGTCCTATTTTGAAGACTTTTATTAAAGCTAGGGCATAAAAGTTTGCATCAAATCATAGGGCACTCAACATCTTAGGGTCTCTCTTCTCTCAGTTTAGATGGACTCTCTCAGAAGTCATAGCCGGTTAACAGTGGCAATCAAGTCTTATATGGGAAACTGTGGATGTCACATTGGAATACAAATCATTCAGGAGAAATTATATTTCTCTGTTTATTCCTGCTAAAGGACAGTTTTGTCTTGTTTGAAAACAGACCAAGGTCAAGGGACTAGTCATCTCTCTTGAACTACATTTTTGGGGAACTCAAATATGAATTCAGATCATTTTATGAAATCAGGAAAGATACAGTTAACATAACAATTAAGTACTGGTAAGAACAGCTTTATAAACATTAGGGTTACAACAGCTTTGTGAAGAAAGGGATAGAAGGGAAGGAAGCAAAAAAGGCTCTCTCTGTGCAGTATTGAGGACATCGATGCTCTTAGGCTCTGTCACAGAAGTGAAGAGCTGTGGTCATTTCAGCTCTCTTTTCTGGTAAATGTATTTTCCTATTCTGTTCATTGCCTAAAAGAGGGAGAAAAGGGAGACAACAGGGCTGTAGAAGTCGAGAAGGCTTACTTTCCTGTTTTATCTGAACATTTTTTCACATGCCACCAAAGGAGAATGGGCATTTGGTAGGCACTGCTTGAGGAGCACATGGAGTGGGGATAGGAAGAAAAGAAGTTAGCACGTTGCCCTGCTACAGACTTCAGCTACCAAAGAATGAAGCAGCTGATTGAGAGTTGTCAAACATCACTTTATGAGAGCATGTGATGAGACAGACAAGCATGAAAGTAGGAAAAGTTCTGAAAGTTATTTGGTTAGGTTTTCCATTTTTGTTTTGATTTTGATCATTTTACTTTGAGAGTTTTGGGTTTTTTTTGGGGGGGGTGTTGTTCATAGTTTTGGGTTTTTTTGTTTGTTTTTTTGATGGTTTTTTTTTTTTTGTCTTTGTCTTGTTTTGGTTTTGGTTTTGATTTTGGTTTGTTTGGTTTTGGTTCTTGGATTTGGTTTTGGTTTTAGTTTTTTGGTTTTTGTTCGGGTGGGGTTTTTTGTTTTTTTTTTTAATTTGGTTTTGTTTTGGTTTTCACAGAGATGTTAATACATATCCATATTTATACGGTTTGGAAGCACCACACTGAGATTTCCTATGTCCTAGTTAAACAGACTTAAGGCACAGACAAGTTTGGGTATCAAAACTAGTTTCAGAGGAAGCCAGACTCTCCAAAGCTACTGCAAGACAACAATACTTCTGCCATCTTGAACACAAGGAGATACACATAAACCTCCTACAAGATCCCATTGATAGATGCATGCACCAGGTAGGAATCGTAATGAACCATGAATTATTTTTGGTAGTTTTTAGCTGAATTCTAGTAGTACATGAATGATAATCTATCTACTGTTTCTTCTCCAGCCTGGTCATGTTTGTTATATCTTGGCCATGTGTCAAAGCTAACAGCCAAGCATATCTTAACTAGTTTGGTAAGATGCTGGGAGAGAATGAATTATTAAACAATGACAGTGGCACTGTAAGACACGCTGCTTTTCTAGAATGTAGGTAACACAATAGGTATATTCACTCCCCACTGCTGTCCTAAGCTGTCACAAGTTTGGTGAAAAAATTGCAGTGAATTACATCAGAAAATACTATCAGTATGTAGCCTGATCACACAGTGATCTATGGCATAATAATATTAAGTCTATCATTTGTGTTCTGTATCTGAAACATTAGTCCCTTGATGATGGCTATTTATGAAGTAACTTTGAATTCGGTGACCCATGTGTCCCCATCCTCTGTAGTTTTTATATATATAGTGGATATACCAATAGAAATATTCATACCAGTTTTATCAAATTATCTTAGTGACTATTCATGTACTCTTTTAGCTTTCTCCTTTTGGAACTTGGCTCAAATAATTAGCTTTAACAATATGTTATGATGCTCTATTAATTGTTTGAAAAGGTAGCCATTTCACCTAGGCAGTCCTATTTGTGGACTATGGTAACAGCAAACACTCAATGACAGATAAAAATTCCAGATTTTATTTCATTTGATTAAATTAAAGGTCAGAAGGACACTGAAGCTACAAGAAAAGGGGTCTACTGCTATAATACTAATCGTGGCTGTAACAGGTTAATTTTATCTTCTCCTAATCAGATATTTCCTCAAGATTTGCCTCATTTGTCATGCACCAGAACAAAGATAGTGTTAATTCAATACTAGAAATCCTTTAGTCTTTGGGGAATATTTTAATAGACATCCAAAGATACTATTTGTCTTCTGATGTGTAATATACCCTAACTAATTATGAGTCCAAAAATTGCTGGCATACCTTCATGTCTATTGATGGAGATGACTTGTTAAAGACACAAGTGTCTTGTCCCCAGTTAGCACTGAGCTGATGCAAACATATTTACATTTATATGTAAATACATTTAGGCACATTAAGAATTAAGAGCAGTTGGCTAGAAATATTGCATAAATCATACCATGGTCAAATCCTCCCATTATTTACACCCATCACTCCTATGCAGAGGATTCACTGTGTGCAATCATGATGATATTTCATCCTCTGCTAACAAGTGAATAAAATGTTGTCAAGAATGATGAATTTATAAGCAATAAATGTTCTGTCACTCTTATTGCAGTTTTGTAGGTGCATGCATCAAGACTAGTCACAAGATTGGCCTCTAAAACCAGCATGATTCTATTTAGATTCCTCTGTTTTCTTACTTGTCATATTTCAAAGTATTTTGGTAAAATTAAGATTTAGGATTTAAGGAAATCAGTGATAATTGTTAACAGCAAACAGTGCTGACCATCTCTGTACACGCTTCATCCTGAACTTTAAGACCTTGGCAATTTCTTTCTCTCCAGTGGTGCAGGGGGACCAGTGAATGCTGGTTACAGTCAGTTCAATAATCATTGTCTCTACTGCTCCTTCCTCCTCAGGGGAAGGACTCCTCTCACTTTAGCCCTGGTCCGGTGTAATATCCCTCCCACAGGAGACAGTCCTCAATGAACTTCTCCAGTGTGAATCCTTCCCACAGGCTGCAGTTCTTTGTGCACTCTTTCAGCATGGGTCCCCTATGGGGTCACAAGTTCTGTCAGCAGATGGGATCCAGTGGAGCCTCGTTTCTCCATGGGCCCACAGTTCCTGTCAGGAGCCTGTTCCAGGATGAGCTTCCCATGGGATCACAGCCTCCTTTGGGCATCCACCTGTTCTGGATCTCCATGGGCTGCAGGTGGGTCTCTGCTCCACTGTGGAGCTCTGTGGGCTGCAGGGGCACAGCTGCCTCACCACGGGCTGCTCCATGGGCTGCAGAGGAATCCCAGCTCCAGTGCTGGGAGCACCTCCTGCCCCTCTTGCTGCACTGCCCTCAATGTCTGCAGCGTTTTTCTCTCACATGCTCTCATCCTCTCTCCTGCCTGCAGTTGCTGTTATGCAGCAAATTTTTCTCATACTTAAATACCTTATCCTAGAGGTGCTACCACTGCCACTGAGAGCTGAGCCTTGGCCAGTGGCGGGTCCATCTGGGAGCTGGCTGGCATCATCTCTATGGCACACAGGGGAAGCTTCTGGACACTTCTTACACAAGCAATGCCTGCAGCCTTACCCCCTACCTGAGCCTTGTCTCACAGACACAGTGTGCTAGAGAAACCTGGGAACTGGCCCCCTCCCTCACATTCTGCTAACTGAAGATGGAAACTACCAGCTATAGGTCTCTCAGAATAGGGAGGATCTAACAGTATATCCAAGGCTTAGAAACTTGGAAGTCTTTTTGTAATATTTTATACTATTTTATGAATGAGAACTTAATTGAGAAATTTAGATTATTCTACTGCTAAAACACTAACTGGAGTAAGAAACTTTTAGCTCCGTCTATTCGGTTTCCTTTTGCCCACTATAAGATTTTAAGAGAAAAACCTACTGCTGTCAGCCTCAAAGGGTTGCTTTTTCAAAGGCTGAAAATCCTAGTGACATTTAGTACAAGTTGAATAAGGAACAGTGTTTGAGAAACGTGAAAAGGGATTTCCTTACACACTTGTAGGTTAGAGTTTTTTGCATAATGCAGTTTGCAGAGAGAGATGTGGGTTACACCATCTGATGCAAATTTAGAAAGAAGTCTTTCTTCAGGGATAATGTTTCCATACCACTGAGAACATGGTGTTTTATTCTGCCAGTGTGCAATGGCTTACACAAGCCTCAAAGAAGCCTCTCCATTCTTTGACTCATATCCCCGTAGGCAGTCATGTAATATAGATGTAGAAGGATGCTCAGGAATAATTTCACAAAACACTCCCATAAATATATTGAAGACCCTTAGTACAGAAATCAAAAATGCTTCAGTGTACACAGAAGACAGCAGAAACACAAAGCAGTCTGAGCACATGTCCTGTTTATTACCAGTGTAAAATAGGTGTCCTATGTAATTGTGTTTATTGAGCTGCCTCGGTGTTCAGATCTTACTTCTACCATAAAGAATGGATTGATCCAAAAAGAGGTTATTTTGGCATTCTTAAAAATTTCAGTCTTGTTTATCGTGAAATCAGAATATATACTTCAAAGAAAGAGATATATTTTCCTTTTCAGTATAGATATGACAACATAATCCCCTGAGTGGCTTTAAGCCACTGCTTTGTGTGGGTTTTGCATGAGAACAGCATAGGAAGAGCAGTTACCTTCTGTCAAAATGCTGTGGGAGGCAACTTCTTACCAGTGTTTGTCATGTCTATGTCTACTAAGCTAAAAGTTTCATGTATCTTCTATATAAAGTCAAAAATTTATTGTGAATATAACTGAAATATTGGCATTTCAAGTCAGGAAAATATATTTTTCCTAATCTAAGTATTAAAAAAAAACTGCCATAGAGAAAAGGCCCCTACTAATAAAATTAAAATTATAATGCGTAGTCTTCTAATGTGCAATTCTATTCTTTTTCTTGATTTTACTCTCACTGTCCCACACCTCCTTTTGAGGTGGGTAGTTTTTTGGCTAAGTTGGGTTTTAAGGCTCATTTTTTGTTTAAGATGATTTGGTACCGCAAGAAGTTATAAGCCTCTGGAATTCCTTTGGGAAAATATAATGTTCAGAATCCATAGGCTGCATTCTTCATTGTTCTGCAGCTGCATATTATATGTGAATTTACCATACATGGTGCTTTTTGCTTATGTTATGTACTTCGCTGCTCTCCTTCTTACCCCTAAAACTGATTCTGTCTTGGCCCTGGTTCGTATTTCTTTTGCTGACAATTGGTGAGATGTGCATTGCCATGGGGTCTCTACTGTCAAAATTCTGTCCTACCTCTTCTCATCCCATGCATTCAGCGCTCTCTGCTGTGTTCTGTGCCATCACTTCACAAGACCCCTGCTGTTTCCCTGGTATTACATTGTACTGTACTGCTTAACACTGTATTGCACTAGCGACATAAATCTGTCTTTCTGCCTTGAGAAACTGCACATTACAGATATCCATATCAAACTGCACTGGTGTAAGGCAAAATGAACACAACAAACTTTGTCACACAGTCAAACACTGTCACTGTCCGGGGGTCTCTTTATGGCGTGAGACCCCCAGAAGGACATAAAAGGGTGGTTCAGGTTGCAGGGTTTGCTTGAAGCCACCGAAGAAAGAGACCGCAGGAGACAGTCGTCCAGGTTTCAAGGCCAGTTTATTTTCTTGTTATCTCAGAGCCCTTGCTCTCGAGCAACAGTCTGACCTGCACCGTGTTCAGGGCGAAAGTCTCACCCACAGAAGGTTGTGCTTATCTTTTATACTCTAAATTACGTATTCTATGTTTACAATAGTCTTCCAATACTACAGAACCTTATTACAATGTCTAGTTTTGTCTCTATCCAATCCGTGACTCCCAAGATTCCCCCCGAAATGGTGGACATGAAGAAGAAGAAAGAGAGAAGATGCCACACCCTAAATTCTCCATCTTGGCCTAAAAGCTGATAATATAAACAATCCCAAAAACTACCTTTTCTACACTCTAATTATCTAATTCACACTCTAGTCACTCCCAAAGCTTGCATTTCTTCTCTCAGACTGGGCAGATTCTCCCACGGGGTCAGATCCAGCCCCCAGACCACCCGGGCTTCACTCGGGGGTCTTAGAGGGGTCTGACAGGGGGGTTCTCGCATCCACCGAGAGTCCAGAGGGACACCCTGGACTCCCACAAAACACAAGCCTTCCTGTTAGACAACCACAGAATCACAGATATGGGATGTGACCCCAAGCCCTTCTCCTCAAGGTTGCTCTCAATCAATTCTCTGCCCAGACTGTATTTGTGCTTTAGTTTGTCCTGATGCCTGTGCAGAACCTTGCCCTCAGCCTTGTTGAATCTCCTGGGGCATGAGCCCCTCTCCTAAACCTGACAAGGTCCCTCTGAATAGAATCCTTTCCTTCCAGTATGTCATGTGCACCACACAGCTTGGCAAACCTGCTGAGGGTGCACTCGATCCCACTGCCCATTGGGTCACTGGTCCCAGCTTTAATCCCTCCAGGGAGGAACACTTTTCATTCCAGCACATCAGTCACCATGTCCCTCTATGATACCAATAAGACCATAGCCCTGCAAATGCATGTCTCCAACTCCTCTTGCTTATTCCCCATTATACATATGTTATTATAGAGACATTTAAGTTGGTGCTCCCATGAAGTCAACTTACTGGCTGGAGTGGCTGGAGCTCCTTTGTGCTGCTCTTCAGGTGTTCTCCTACTGACCTGCAATTCCTTTTCATTTTCTGGGCATCACTTTCTGGCGCTAGCATCAAACGGGTAGGAGTGAGATGGATTGAGGCACTCCTCTCCAGCAACTTGCAGATAAAATGGGTAAAAGAAAGCTGCTTGTAGGCAATGAAAAGTTCTAACCAAGCTAGGTAATCCCAGGCCTTGAAAACTCAGTACTCAGCTTATGGCCTGTTACCAGCCAAGGCACTACTGCTCTGCAGTTAAAGCCTTCTCTGAAAATTTGGCTTCTCCTTGCATTTTTAATATTTGGTACTTTAACCTTCCTGGGCATGCTACAGAGCAAGGAGCTGAAACTGAGCTCTGAAGAAACCTAGTGTCTAAATGATGGATACAAGCCACCTAGTCCCATCTAAGATTCCCTCTGGCCTTTAAGCTGCCTTTACATATTTGAAAGACTTTTGTAGGTTTTTGTATCATGTATTGCAAACTCTGTCTACATGTCCTGGACAATCAGTGCATTTGAAATAACATTATGTTATTATGTTTTAGCAAACAAAACCATTAGTGTTAGATGTTATCTGATGTCACAGAAGCAGTGGAGCCCTTGCATAAAAGCACTCTGTAGATCTCTGTGGTGAGACCTAGAGGTGCACTGACTGCTCTCAGGGAGCCTAAACAACTACCTCTTGTATATTTGCTTAAATTTGGGTGTTGTTCTAGTATTTGAGGTGAGCTGCCTCATAAGAGAAATCAGGAAAGTGATACCACCTAGCAAAGTGGTCTGATACAGGCAAACTCATTCCGTCTGCTGCATTCATCCACCCCAATTGCTAGTTCTAATTCATGTATTTTGAGCATTGTTTTTCTCTTATTAGGAAAAAAAAATCTTGTGAAAGAGGTATATATTGCATGAAAGCTTTTGTGAAAGCTTTTTTCTCAGTTCCATGTGTCAATAGCAGTTGTGTCATTCTCATGCAAGCACAGCTATGACCCTGTGGTTTCAGCTAGTTTATACTCTAATAAATATGCTTATATTTGTAGCCACTACTAGTTCCTTGCAGCTCATATTTACTGCTTTGCCTCTCTCTGTTCTGTAAGACTCATGCAACCTCCTGAGAACAGAGAAAGAAAACAGCAACATGCAACAACTGACATACATTTTGATTAAAATTTCAGTAAGTTTATTAGGCAAGAGATATCATCAAGTAAATTAATGTTAATGAGTAAGTACTAATATGCCTATCAGCCCAACTAACTTAGATAACAGTACCTGAGTTAGAGCTAAATTTTCTCTATATTTGGTTACATTTCAACAGTTGCTTCTTTATATGTGATTGTTTTACAACATGTTTACTTTGGAACAGCAATTTCTCTTAAGCAAATTCATAGAAAAAAAAATCAACCGACATAGTGTTTTATCCTTTTATCTATTAGTAGTATGTGAACACATGAAGTCACCGATTATTCCATATGAAGATCTATGACAGAGCACCTTTGAAGCTCTGTAGTGATATCCATTGATTTCAAAGGATTTTGGATATGTTCCTATCTGTATGTATTAGCTTAAGGGCTTATATGAAAAAGCCGGTTGTCTTCAAAATCTTAAGTAGTTCAGCTGTTCAGCCTTAGGAATTCTTATTTATCTTCCAATCCTGGGCATTTTTTCTCCCTTCTTTCCTGCTAACAAGGAATTTCTGCTGACCAAAATCTTTGTTTCATTTATGTCTATGGAAGATACTTTAAAGCAATTGAGTGTGCCAGAATTAATTCCATAAGGGCACTTTGCTGCTGTTGCTCAGTTCATCCACCAAGTTATCTGTCCACAAAACAAAGTGATAAACACATTCAAGTCAGGAAATATAGTATCTAACCTCATGTGTGGCTGGACAGCTTCTAGCTTTCAAATTCAGTCACACTCTATCTGGATAAAATATTAGGCATCAACCCTGTCTTGCACCTGGACTTTCTTGCTTTCATGATTTGTCTTCCTCTTTGGTCTTCTACACTCTAACCTGGAAACAGAGCTTGGTTAAAAATGTAAAAGGTGAAGATAATACCTAATGAGAAATTTACTACCACACTACATAAAGAACAGTTTTAATCAACCTTGGAAAATTACATTGTATCTCTAGTAAGGAACCTCCTCAAAATCATTATAGACTGCAAAAACATAGAAATTGAAATCTCTATCTTTATTTGGTTCTTACAGACTCAGAACTATGTTTGTAATAATTTACATTATAAATAATTATTTAACATTTATCATCACTATAAAGGAATCAGATTTAGGTGCTTCAGAAGGCCAGCTTTATTTAATCATTCTGAAGGAGAGTTGGTTTATTGTACAACTCAATTAAACAGTGGTGGTGAATCATACATAACTTCCTTCCTTACATATGTTGTCTTGCATGTTGGCTTCTTACCCAGTGACAAGGGACAATTCACACACTGAGGTATTCCTTTCATTTGTTTACACAAACAGAGGAGTTAGATGGTAACCCACAAAAAGCTGGCCCCCAGATCATCAAAACCTGACTTTATGCACCATAACAAATAAAGACATAAGCAGTCATCTATTGCAGCTTACGTAACTGTTTCATTAATTAGTACTCAGAACTCTGTTTGCTAGCTACATCTGTCACTGGTCAATGAGTCAGTGGTCATAATCTCCCAATGCCGGAATTACATTTTCCCCAGTTTCTGCTCAGTTCTGCTGACTTCATTCCTGGTGGCTCTTGTCCAGACAGCCCATTTTTCTTGGGATTGTTCTCCCTTTTCCTTAAAACAAAAGATTAGTCAAGCAAACAACATTCACAATGCAGTTGCTTAATCATAACTGTCTTGTTGAAGATACTGATTAACAGCTTTAAAAAAAACCTTTGCAAGTTTGGTTCAAGCTTTGAGGAGCTAAATATCATATAGATTGCAGGTCACAGAGGAATTTATCTCAAAACTGCTTTTAAAGTTTTGAATGTATCATTTCACTCACAGTGGGATGTGACTAAATACACTTAGCTTTAGTCACATAAGCTCAAGTTCTCTCCTCCTCTTTGGAAGAACAAACTTTTACTTCCCTGGCAGACAATATTCACACGTTTCATTCTCCTGCTCTTCAAAAAGGATGTTTCTGAAGATCTTATTGGTAAAACTAAGCTATGAACTTACAACACTATAAAAAATACCTCTCTGTCTCTTCTTTTTACTTACATGTGGAGATTTATGTTCGTTGCAGTTCGTAATATTTGTTCACTGAAGATAAACTGATGAGAGACTTATGTCTAATAAAATATGACAGAAAGGAGTTATATTTTCCTGAGTTTTCAAAAACAGTGAATGAAGAAAAGCATTCTCATTTTATTTTAATGGACTTTTGCAAGGATGCATTCTGATTGCTGCTTTCATGTTCTACTGGCCTCTCCTAAAGCAATGTCAGCTGTCAGTTGAAGCCAAGGTAAAGCTTCAACCATAGAAAGGACCTGGCAAGTCATCTGGGATTCACAAGACAAAACAATGGCATTTCGAGAACTACACTTTCATGTCTGTTATTCTTTATCCTTTATCCTTTGCAACTTCATTCATTACTCTCTGTAACTTTTCTGCAGATGAGATCAGCATCTTCCAAGTAACGGTTGTGTCTCTTAAAATTAATTGCCCTTATGTTCCTTCCTGCTGGATTCCTTCTACCCAGATTTTTTCCTTCTCTAATCTCGAAACAATTTTGACCTGTCAACCAATTTTGGCCAAGTGGTGGGAAGCTACAAAGAATGTTTGGCCAGTTAAGGCTGGGTAATCTCTGTGTATGGAGTTCTGACCTTGATGGTCAGTCTGCTTTTTTACAAGTGCACTGTGCAGAAATAAAACAGTCAGCCATGTTGGACAACAGAAATTCAGGAATGCAGAGGAATTTTCAAATATATAGATAGATTGCTAGAGCTCAGATAAGGAGAGGTTTTCTGCTTTACAAAATGTAGTAAGATTTCAAGGTTACATTTTGCAAGGGAGAGCTGAGACCTTTCAAAGTTTTGTGACACTATCACCAACAGAAGCACTAGAACTGTGGAACTGAATAGAGGAAAATGATTTCCTCCTAATGTGTTTACATTGCTGGCAAAATTCCTGGGCAATTAAAATTTTCAATGTGTTTTTTTTTTTTAATTATTATTTTCTCCGTGCCAAATTAAAAATCATAATTAGCAGAAATATTTGATTATATTGCAACTTAACTAATTTGGAAGGAGTTTTATTATCAGGAGTATGAAATATGTCAAATGCTTGAAAGAGATTTATCAGACAGCTTTAATATAATGCAAATAGATTTTGAACATTTCGCAATACTGATGGTAGGTTTTCATGGTAATACAGCAGTTATCTTCTGCTACCTCCTTTAGAAAAAGATAATATTGCTAAAAATAAACAGCTGAACGATATGTTAAAGAAAACCACACTTTCCTGGATGTCTTCAAGCTACTGAGACTGATGACTTTTAAAAAAATTTATCAACACCTGAGAGCTGTGATATTTACATGTTGTCCTGTTGGAAATTGGTACTGAAAGAATTATAGACCTGACAGTGAACACATAGAGAGTTTTTACCTGGTTTCTCATGCATCAAAAATATATCTTTCAACAATTTGTCCTAGGGAAAATATTTTTATGCAATCTCATATTTTAAAAAGGAAATAATTTGGAAATTGATGCCACCATCTGTCTCATTTTTTTTCTGGATGTGTGCGATAAGTAATTTCATTAGTTGAACCTTTGTAGCTAAAGGAGACAAATGGCCTCAGGATAATATTTTTTCACTAATTCAAATTCTGAAACACTGGAGACTTAGTGGTAGAAAAATCTGATCTGATGTGTTAGGTGCAAGTCTCTAGAAATTGACAACAGACAATCTTAAATCTTCCAAGTGAATGATAATTGAAGCTTAATAAAAATCAAAATAAGGCTTATAACATTTCTAATTAGATATAATTACTTATATTAACAAAACCAAAATTATCTCTATAGTTTTACTTCTAGTAGCAGAACAATTGTTATGGACCAAAAAAAAAAAAAGTAAATTATTATTATTACCAGAAAAATATCATGCTATGAAGACAGAAGGTAGTTGTCAGTCCCTACTGAATATTGCACAAAAAATTATCTACTTTTTCTTTTGATAGAAAATAAACAAGTATCTTTCCACATGTTCAGTGTATTTCATACATGCACAATAATATGTACTGAGTAAATAAAACACAGTATGTGAGTGCAGATTTTCCACAATCATCCCCTCACACAATAAATATTATAATTAAAATCATAAGGCATTTGATTTAAGAAAATCAAGCAATGCAGTTCAAGCACTGCTCTAATAGCATGTAGACTGAACCTAATTCACTGCTTTTTATTTTCTTTAGCAAGTAATAATTCCATTTTTTTCCATATGCTTCCCTACCTTTAGACAATCTAATCAACTATGCTTCAGATGTGATGTTAAAAGGGAAAATAACTGAAGATTACAGGGCTGATACAATGAAGTAGAATACAGTATATCTGATTTCGCCTAAAGCATAGTTGTCGGTGTAATGTTCTTTCCACACATATTTTGTGTGCATATAGAGTTGGAAAAGAAAGACTGTAGGCTCTACTTAATTTCTACCACTGCTTGAAACCAGAGAATACTCTTGCAGCATTTTGCAGGAATAGATAGAGGAAACTTTCATCAACTAAAAGGGTTTAGTAGTGCCTTCAGTAAGTTTCCATTGCTGGTTGTTTGAACAAATTCTTGTTGAAATGTCCTTAAGTCCTATATAATGGGAGCAGAAAACAACAGGGGATGAGAAAGCCATCATAAATATTTATATCTAAATATCAACAGCCAGTCCATACTTGGTGGCAGTACCCTGCATGTACACCATGCCAGCAGGTCAGCCCTGGCAGAGAAGGATCACATGTAAAGCTCTTTGTACAATCAGTTTTGTTGCTAATACCTTTCTGTGGCAGTCTATAATATTTACAAATTCCCAAGTGAATTACCTCACTGAATTAAAAGTATGTTGTAGTTCAATTCCAGTACTAGTTCAGCTTTGGAATTCTTGCACTTGTATTTATTCACAGCCTCATTTCCACATGGAAAGATGTGCATGGGCTGTATTTATTATCAGCTATACCATGCTGTTCTACAATGTGCAGCTAAAATTGACTTCAGGTAATGAAGTCATGACATCTGCCTCCATTTGTTACAATAACCATTTAATTACAGAACTGCAGCAATTTGCTCTGGCTGAAGATTTGTGTGGATTTTTTCAAAGGAGCATATGTGATCATTGTTAAAGGCCAAGGAGATTCTCTAGAGCTAGATATTAAATTCATAAGCAAACAAACTAAAAGAACAATTACTTCTATAATACATGATAACACAAACCAAAATAAGACATATTTTGTGAGTTATATATGACGTTAATATTATGAGAAGATTAATGTACTTAATCAGATGAGTTATATCTTAATGTTATAAAAAGATATGGCAGATATACACATGAAGATGCATCTATCTGCAGAACATAATATCTTCTACATATGTCTTCAGTTCTTAATTTATTTTTTTAAAATGGAAATTATAAATATACATGCACATTTTTATTTTGTAGACTTTTAATTTCCTTTCTGCATATGGCATTAATCAAAACTTATTTAAATTCCTCTAAAGAAAAGAAAAAAAAACATTGACATAACATTATCTTTGAAAACAATGACTTTTTTTAGGTGAGTTGAATACTTTCATTTGCCTTTTTCTTATATTGCTCTGTAACAGAAAATCGATATAGTAATGGACTCAAATCGTTCCATAGCAAGCAAGTTAGGCTGGCACAAATGAATTTCAAGAATTTGAATTTTAAGATCATAATCAAGCTAGGGTCCAAGACACTCTGCATGCCTGTCCACTGCATAATTATATATTACTAAAACTACTTAATATTTTTATATTCTGATTTTGTAGCAGAGCCTGAAGCCACACAGTTAAAATACATACTGCAATGTGCTCTCTCCAGAAAATGAATGAATATATATGTGTATATTTCAGTCAGACACAACTGCCCTTATTGATATTCCCACTGTTACCTGTCCTGGTGAAGGAAGACTGTCATGGAAGTACAGCACCAAGTGCACCATGAAATGGTAATTTTGGGATGCAAATGGATCACGAGGTTGGTGCAAACTCTCCCTGACTTTTGCTAACATTCATGGTCATTAACAGTTCTAGATTTTAAACAATGAAAACTCCTCCCCCACTTCCCTCCTCTTCCTGAAGTTGAACCAAATTTTATGCATTTTGTGTCCTGCATTGCCTCAACACTTTCTTACATCTTTTTCCTGTCTTGAATATAAAAAAAGATTTTAGAAGATTTAGTATGCACATACTTTACTTTTAATGCACTCTTTTACATTCTTCCTTTGAAATGCCCGTGGTTTTTATATAATACACTATTACCTTGCTGTCATTCCTTTTATGTTCAAATTAATGAGATTTTTTTGTACATGCATCCAAATTGTTTGATATTCTCTGATAGAGATGCTTTTAAATTTTTTTGTGTCAATACAGATGTAGAAGTTTTCTAATAGTAATTTCAATAGTGACAATTTTCAATATTGCATAGAACCAGTATTGTAATAAAAAAAGGAAATATTTGCTAGTCTTCTAGCTTTTGTAGATTTATTTCAACGAAGAATTAATTTCTCCAGATCTAATAGACTAATTTAGTACTTCAAAGCTTTGTACTTAATATATAAGACTCATTTAACATGCACTAGTCTCTTCCTAACAATGATTAATGATAGGGCATATAAAATTGGATCAAACAGTTTTCTTGTTCTTTAATTTCATCTTTATTCATAGAAAATGCTGCTTAACTGCTTTAAGGTTTACACCTACTATCTATTTTTAAACTTACAAATCTGTAAAAGGAAAGTTTAATTCTTGTCTCTTGTTAACCTTCTTCATTTAAATTATGGAGCGGAAATTCTGATATTGGCAAATGAACCTACTACCTACATATGTTCTCATTAAATACTAAATATAATAGTTCACTTTTTAACAAAGCTGAGTATATTTATTGCAATAAAAATAATAATAACTACTTCATTTTATGACCACAAAAATCTATCCTCAAGGTAGCCTAAAAAACTTCAAGTTAAAAGGGAAATTATATACAAGAGAGGAAGAAGAATTTAAAGATAAATTTTAGAGGCTTTCTTGTACTTGACCCTGAATAAGATCAGGAAGATAGGTAGCAAAGGTTGGTCATTAGGCAACAAAATTTAGCTGTGATCCTGTCATACCAAGTTACTCTTCACTGTCCTTAAGACAAGCTAAAACATGAAATCAAGTTAAAAGGAGGGGATAGGAAAAGCCTGCGATACAGCCTTGAGATGAAGTGGATATAACAAAGGCCCTGACATTTAACATGGTCAGATTTTTACAAGGTTTGTCAGATAGGCTATATTTTTAAAGAAGAATGCAAGTAATATATAATATAATTATGTATATATAGATAAAATAAAATATGTTAGCTGCAGAAAATGGTAAATATTCTTTGTGAAATGGAATTATCTTCCGAAAATAACTTCTGAAGCTTATTTGTTTTACATCACATTCTTTCTTCCAGTAAAACCTCTTCACTAGGATGCAGTCAATCTATGTAGTTTCTATATCAGTTCAGCCTGATCCTGTATGCATTTTCTCATTGTAGGGATTGAGGTACTATGACAAATTTTATTTCTTTTTCCTCTTGTTCATGATTGCATCACTATGACATAACGAATAATTAAAAATTCATTTACATAATCAATAACTTAAAAGTCTTATTTCATATACTACCAAGAGACAGACTCTTTGCTAGGGAAGTCAGTATTCCTGCTCTATCTTACAAAATAGTCTAATTGTAAGGATGTCTGTAAGTCATTCTAAAGTAGCATTTTAAGGCATTAGTTATGACTCTGAATGTGGCAGATAACTTCTGATGGGTATCTATGTGCTTCCAAACATTCCAGAATATGTATAGTCACTAAAAACCTGTCAGGATATCAGATGTTACACCCACTCTGATGGCGAAAAGTTTTTTTCAGGATTTAATAATTTTTAAAGTTTCAAGGAAAAGGTGAGCAATGACTTAAATAATATAAAAAATAAAAATAAAAGTAAAACTAAAATAATTCTGGACAAGAGAGGGAGAAAAGGGTATTTTGAGAAGAACAGCTATGTTGAGATTTAAATAATATGATAAAAAGTCCTTTTAAAAATTTTGGGATTTTAGTGCTTTTTCCGCCTCTTTGAACTTTATGAAGTGTGAAAACATTCCACATTCCAAGGGCTTTTGTATGTGAAATTTGTGTGTTTTTACATTTTGTTTATCATACAAAGGAAGTCTTTGTCTTTAATTAACATCCTTGTATTTCAGTGAATATGGCTCAATGACATCATGGAACATCTCAGCCATTTTGTTTGTTTGTTTCATTTAATTTGTTTGTCTATTTCCTTACTGATGAGAATAAATATCACAACATGGGGAACATTTCATAATGAGTGAACATCAGATAACAGGTGATTCACACTCAGTTTTCCTTTCATAAAAACAGTTCAAACTCAAACACTGCTCCCACAACTGATACTTATTTTCAATTCATTGTAAATCACAAATTTTAAAAAAATCCCATGGTTTTTCCTGTATGAATCAAAGCTCTCAACCCCTCCTTTCCCACAAGAAAATTGCTTTCAAATAATTGTAAAGGATGAGAAAATTTTAAGAGTTTTCTAAAGTTTCTAAATAAAGTAATGCAAATAATTTTTTGCATAATTCTTTGAATAAATCAGAGTCCTTGTACTGCTGATGGATGACTAGATGTCTATATGTATGTTTCAAAAATTTACATTGTGTGGTAAGCTAAGAGGTCTTTTTGGGTATATCTACATATTTATGACTTCTAAAATTCTTGTATCTTTTTTTATAATTGAAGGTGCATTTTTTTAAATAGCTGTTAGAAGGTGTCTATAGCCAAGAAATATTCAAATGTATCTTTTTATACCATAAATGGTTTCCAAAAAGTTTTATTATAGTATGTAATATGATAGCTCATATTATTTTGAGAACCAAGGAAGCATATTTCTTTGAAGAGGTTATATGATTATAAAAAAGTTCTAGTTGGGTTGAGAACTAGAACTATGTCATTACCCAAAGAAGATATATGACATTTGTCTCATAAATTTTACAGTTTGTTGTGCAGTATTTTAAATTCTAGTAAAAGTAAGATATAATACCTCCCATAAGATTTCCCAGTGGACAGCTGAGACTATTTTTCTTGGTTTCTGAACTTCAAATCAAGTTCATTGTCGAGAGACTCATTATTTTTTGATCAATCTACTGATGAAAGTGGTGCTCTAATATGATCAATGTGACTGCATTTAACTCCCGCTAAGCAGAGATTTTTATGAATAAAGGTCCATTCAGTTCTGGATCATTCCTCGCTTGTGAAATGTTGGTTCTTTCACAGTGCAGGTAATATTTTGTCTACATGAATTTTTATTTTTTTATCTGTTTTGCTTTTTTTACCACTTTACATCATATAGAGATTGTGTTTAAATATTGTAAAGTTACAGCAAAGAAAAAGTACATGGTAATCTGTTGGAAGCCACTCTGAATAACATTGCTGGAAGAACTAAAGGAGCTCTATTCATTTTAGATTAGTGAAATTATTAATTTTTTGTAAAAGATTTATCAAGCAGTATTAATTTCAAAATGAAAAATTATGCAACACTTTTTCTGGCAAAAATACTACTTTGTGTAATCCTATTATCTCAACCTCAAATTCTCAACCTCAAATTACAATCTATAATTTTATATTAATTATTTGCAATACATTTTGCATTTTCCCTCATGGCATTTCTGGGCTATGATTACATGATTGTACCATGATTTGCACTGAAATTTCTGGCTAGTGGTCACTCATAACCTCATAATTAGTTGTATTTTGATATCCTAACATGTGAAGGATAAATCTGATGATTTAAAACCAGAATTATCTCCCTGATCTTCAATGGGATTATAATGTACATTAACTCTTGCACTATCTATATACTAATATGTAAAATTCTATGTTCTAATATGTACTAATTCTACAGGAAAGCATATGCATTTCACAGAAATGGGTGCCCACAGCAGCCCATCTGTTCTGTGCACAGCAATGAACACAATGAACATTCAAGCACACGTAGGGAATCTTTGAAGCTGCCTGAGCCATCACTGCCATTACTTGCTCTGTCTGTATGAAAAAAAACAGCTTAGATAGAATGTGCACAGTTCAAAAGTGCATTGTGAGAACCAATAAAGCAGGTACTTAACCATTCTCTCTGTATAAGCAGCTGTGGGAGGGATCCATTCTACCTGGAGTGAGATCCTGACAATGTAGATCTCTCCACATCAAGCCACCATCACTTCTCTTGACATCAAGTGTAGAGAAAAAAATATTTTTAGACCAAAGCCACAGCCTAGCTGATCTATTTGAGGGAATTTTGTACTTGTTTTATATGCTGACTCAGACTCCAGAAATGGCTACTTCTGCCTCATGATTACAAAGGGCCTTTTGCTAATTAGTTCAAGTATCTGCACTTATTTAGGGAAAAATCCATTTCCACATCTTGTATTCCACCTTTGATCCAGACTGATTTTTACTCACTGAGTTAAAAAATACTATTCTCTGTGGAATACATATGTGGGGATGGAACTTGGTTGTTATAGTAATACTGATTCTTTCGGATTTATCTTCGGGTCTAAAATACATATATAAAGAAAAAACAAACAGTTGTTTTTTCATATAAATTTTCTTACTTTCAAATTTTGAGATTTCTGAAATAATAACATTATAAATTTTAAATTGGGAATAAACACTTGAAGAATCTCTTTTAGGAGTCTTTATGGATTTATCTAAATAGCTGTGGTTATGGCCATTTTATAATTTTTTAACATAATTTTAAATAGTTTTGATTTAGTTTTCCGTGCATCAGCTTGACTTCTAGCTGTTCATTGTTGTTAACAAAATATACAGCTTACAATCAAATACATGCTAACTCCGATCATACAAATTGGTATATTGTACATTTTAAAGTGAGTAATTGGTATTTTTGTCTAAACAAAACAGGAAAAAAGTAAACTAATTTCCATTTTTCTTTTTTTCAGAACACATTTGAATTAATGAACATGGTGTTGTTGTCAGTGGATTCCAACAGCAGATCACCGTGGTAATGATTCTCTCCTTCATTTTTCTGATAAGAAATAAATAGTGTTCATATTTTACTGCCAGCTAGGTAATGCTATTAATTTATTTTTTGGTGGTATAAATATTTCGTACTTATGGCAAAACTTCCACTATCATTGCACATGTTATCATTGTGTATATGTTGGCAGAAAGCCAAAAGGAGTAATTTTTAGAGTTCTTAAAGTAGTGACACGGCTGACACAAATAATCTTTAGATCAAGAAGGTATAATGGTCCTGAGTGACCAATCAGTAACATCTGTCCAATAGCCCCTAGGACTATGAAAAAACAAAAAAAAAATCTTATTGGGATGAATTAAGAGAACGGCTGCATATGAGAAATGTGAAGCACTCATAATAAGGTCTCAGCTGAAGTTTTGTGCCCACTTCTTATCATCCTATATAAAAAAAAAAGGCATGGAATAACTGAAGAGAGTCAAAAAGATTTTTTTAAATGAACAAACAGCATTTAGAAAACATGATGTATGAGGAAAGATTGGAAGAATTGGTATTTAGCCCAAAAATGACAAAAGGGTGGAGAAAAGAAATACGAGTTCTTTATTTAAAATGCAATAAACTGTTTTTCACGAAAATTGGGTAAATGCACTTAAACTATCGATAGATGTAAAGTCTTTAGTATATGTATAACAAACTGTTTCAGATAAGTGTTTAAAAATCAGAATCTTTAGCACAAAGACAGTTAAAAGATTAAAAAATTTTTGGGAGTGAAACTATTTTGTCTCAAACTTGCTTGAAAAAGATTACTATGTTGGTTATTCAACACAGACAGGAACATGACTTTTATTAATTTTTTCATTTCTAAATTTCTCTCATGTCCTAAAATGTTAAAATTATTGTGGAACTACTTATAAAGTTCTGTCTGATTGTTCATTATAACTTAAGCTATGGGAGATAAAATAGGCATAATTTAAAATGTAGTATTTCTTTATTTGAGATAGTATGTTCCCATTTTCCAATAGGAAATGATGCCTGATGATAAATGGGTTTTGTTGCTTTGTTTTGTGAGAGTTGCTATTTGGGGTATCATTTTTCCTTCAAAATATGTTTTCTTTACTGCATCCATTTGTTGAAATGATTCAGTAAAAAACTTCTACTATTAGCTCTTTGTCTCTGTTGCCTGAGAACAAATTATGAACACAGACCACTGTTTCCCAGTCCGGCCTATTACTGCACAGGTGTTTATTTCTGCACATTAACTGTACAGTAGATATGCATCTGCAGTCTAAGGGCTGCATCTCCTTAAGTCTTATTAGGAAACTCACATGCTTGTCCACGGATCAATGCTTAGTTCAAACCTCACTGTTGAGCAGAATGATCATCATATATTATGGTTCAAACCAAGGTCACCTTTGAATAATGCATATTGAAACTGGGTTATAATCTTTCAGGAAAGTTTTCATGTCTTAAAAAATGGTAACACGTTTTATTTCCGGAGAGGAAAAGAAAAAACAGAAAAATATGAGAGAAATATAAATTTCTTTTATAAACAAACCATACTTTTCCAGTAAAAGTTTATGCATTCTTGCCAGAGTATTAAAGTTAACCTCTATTTGGCCCAACCAGAAATACTTGTGATGAATCTTAGATCTTGGTACATGATTTAGACTTAGAAAGAATGAAAGCATGCTATTACATTGTTGGCTTAACAGTAAGACATCTTCTATCTCCCCTGGTAGACAGGTGCTATGCAGCTTCTCAACTGTAAAATGCCATCAAGTTCTCCTCTCTGCAAGGATTTCAACAGAGCCTTGGCTGAGTCCTTTCCCTCTGGTCCTCCCTCCATTCCATCTTCCTTAGTGGGTGCTAGTGAGAATTCATCCAGGGAGCAGCAACTGTATTTTACCCTATAATTTCTATATAACTTCTCACTTTCCTCTAATTTTACCTCCAGCCGTCTTTCCACAATAATGAAAAAAATATTTTCATTCTGCACAATTTATTTTTTATCTCAAAAATCCTCTGTGACTGTTACTAAAGAAATCAGTGATGAGATGACATTTTTGAATTGAAATATATTCTTAACCTCTCTTTATAGAAAGATTGGACAGAGACAGTCTTCAGCATAACCGTGAATTACATCAGGAATATTTGGACTGTGAATTTTATTTCTCCTCTCATACATTTTTCAAGGCATTGATGCTTTATTGATGAGAAATATTATCTCACAGTATATTTACTTCCTTCTGCTTTAGGAAGTTTAAAGTCAACTAATCATCACAGAAGTTTGTTCACATTTTTTAAAAACTCTCTGAAATAAAAATGTGGTTTTAAAAGTTCTTTCTCCATTTGGGAAATAAGCACCTTTTTGACTGAAGACTTGAGTGAACAGTTTTAAGCTTCAGCTTCTAAAACTATGCTAAATATATGGGTCAAGGATTTTATAACAATGACGAATAAAATCTCATTAACATCAAGTTTTAAAGTCGCCTAGTCCTAAACTCATAATTAAAAAAAAATAGCAGATTTAAAAATTGTATTTATACCTATGGATATTTATGTTTACTCAGATATATTTAATTCAACAAATGAATAGATGTTACTTTAATAGAACAACCACTCCTTAGCATTTGAATTTCTTGCAATACACAAAAATAACTTGCAATAAGCAGATTCAATTCTGACACCACATTCCACCATTAGTTTATAACTTAATGACCATAACGTTTTAAATATTATAGACCAAATAAATTGACATACTACCTACCAGAAAATGAGTAGCTGGCTGATTCTATGTTTAGTACTTATTCCTTCACAAACAACTTAATCTCTCTGACCTATTATTAAATCCCAGTTGTAGACATTAGAGATGTACAATCTGTAGTATGCAGCTGAAGTCTATCATATTTCTAAAGCTACTTGGGAATAATTTTGTGAAAGAAGAAAACAAAAAGTTTCATAAATGACCTTGCGCCACGGGGGGAGAGGAAGGAGCAGACTTTCTTTTTCTAATGGAAGATAATTCCATTTAGAATTGCAGAATAAGAAAGCCTGGTTTGTTTTTTTTTTTAATGCATTGTACCAGCAAGACATTACTTTCCTAGCAGACTAACTGATTGCACTTTTAGTTAATGCCTGAATATTAATCAAGACTCCTTTGTGTTTTCTAATTTTTAGTGATTTCTTAAAAGCTGTGTTCAGTTTCTATTTTTGAAGTAGTTTGTCAGGTTAGTATTAGTTTTCCAAATAATTTGATTTTGATGGCAACAAAAATAACAAGAGTACATTTTTTATACCATAATATATAAGTGGAATTAGCTATATGTAAACAAATATTTCAACCAAATCATGTTATGCAATTACCAGGAATTTGATGTTGTCATATTGACACCTTTTGAATGTAATAGCTGTTCCTAAAACATCTAGTGAAGAGATCTATGAATTGAATTACTGACAGGAAATTTTATGACATGGATTAATATTAGAAAGAAAGTAAAATATTTGTAGTGATAGCTAGTAGGGAGGATTTTCAGACTGCTGGTCATTAGAAGAAATCCCAGCATGAAGCAGAATATTAGTCTCGATTCCTGATTGATAAATCCCATTGTTTTCCTGTAAACATCATACCATCCATACCAAAATTCCTAAATATATCCCAAAATGCTTGTGCTACTCAATTATTGAAAACAAAATAATCTGCTTCTTAATATTCCACTAAGATTAGTAACATATTGGCCTTGTGAAACAATAAGAATTGGTTCAATAACATAGATATATGATTCCCAGTTGTTTTATTATTCCTTCAGAATGGAAGAATGTACAGTATGAGAGTACAGCATGACTCTTACACCTAGAAAAACATTTATTTCCATCTGACTAGCTCTGATGAGCAGATTGGGTATAATACTGAACTATCTAAATTCATTAGTAACATGTTCCTTTTTCCAGCATATATTGGCTACATGAGGGCTTGAGGAATACTAACAGTCTTGTCCTAAGGCCTGTATGGAGTCTGACCTGAGAGTCAGCTATTTGAACAGTTCCTGTGTGACAACTTCATTGTCATGATTGTGGACTCTGCCTGAAGCACTTACATCCAGAATACGTGGAATAGTTGAGACATTAATAAGTCTTACCCACCTGCTAGGATATAACACTAGTATATTTTTTTAATTATTCATACTGTGTCACATTTGCTTTGTAAAAAATCATCTGGCCAGGCACATAGACATACAGCTTAGAAAAACAAAGGTGCCATGCTCAGAAACTGATACTCTACGTATCAATTGACGACAGTGACAACTGTGACTTGTTGACAATATTCAAATATCATCGTGTCTTGTCAAAGAGGATGAGACATCAATCCAAGTTCATAATGAAATAAGATTACCCACTGTACTTATCATATCACTGGTGGCTTGCTTTATCTAGTAGCAAAAGGGGGCCAAAAAAAGGACATTTTGATCTCAGATCTTCATTCAGGCTCTATTCACTTAAAGATTTAAATGCCTGTGTGAAAAATGGCAATCCTAGAAGAGAGGAATGAAGCACCTCTCCTGTGAAGAAAGGCTAAGATTAATGGGATTGTTCAACCTGGAAAAGAGAAGGCTTCATGGTGGCCATCCATAATCTGAAGGGAATCTACAAGAAAGATGGAGAATATTTACAAAAGCATGTAGTGAGAAGATAAGGGGGAATGGCTACAAACTGAAAGAGCATAGGTTTAGGTCTGGTATTGGGAAGATAATCTTTATTGTGAGAGTGGTGAGGCACTGAAACAGACTGCCCAGTTAAGCTGTGGATGTCCCATCTCTGAAAATGTTCAAGGTCAGGTTGGATTGGGCCCTGGGGAACCTGGTCTTGTGAAAGGTCTTCCTGTCCATGGCAGAGGAGTTGGAACTGGAGGACCTTTAAGGTCCCTTTCAACCCAAGCCACTCTATGATTCTAAAATTCTATGATGACTTAAATAACAAAAATAAACATAAAGCAAATAAACACAATAGTGCCAGCAAAATGTGTAACTATGGATAAAATAATTATGAGAGTTTGCTTCTTGTTTTGTAAATTAGCAGTACATGGATTTTGCTTGCTACTAATTATAAATAATTGGAAGTTGAAATTGATTTTACCATGTGAGGAAAGGTTAAGGTTAGGGTCATAGAAAATAAAATATATCAGAAATTCAACATAAAAGAATGAAATAATTATATTCATTTATAAAAATGCTTAAATTTTAGCATTTCATACCTTTTGAATGCTTGACTTTTTAAACTAAATGTCCTTTTAACATTGTGAAGCAGTGATATCTTGGTTTTGATTGATGATGTCTTTTTTGCATGACAATGAATAAAAAGTTCTGTAGAGTATTATTCCTCCTCAAGAAAATGAAGCTTTTGCAAATAAATATTAATGATTTTTTTATTCTAAGTGCTGTTTCATTTCATTATCATAATGAAGAACAATATTGCAGCGTTATTTTTTTAAGGTGACCTTGCAATATCATTTACAAAACTATCACAGCAAAATAGTTTTCTCTGTCAAATAGAATATTAAGATCTCAAAATAATTAGGATGAGAAATTATTGGAATCAGATTGTGTGCTTTAAGTATTTCACCCATAGAAAAATAGTTAAATGTGAAATAAACATATACTTTCTTCTAAGACTGGGAAATTGCATAAAATTACTAAGGCAGGCTTTTTCTCTGGTCTTTATATTGTCTCCTTGGAAGACCTTCTCTTCCCACTGTACTCTCACATAACAGCAAACCCTTACATTTACCGAGGTGCACTTCCAAAATAGTGAGGTCAATCAGCCAATGATACTTCTTTTTACTTTTTAGACAAACCCCAACACCAGCACGCTTCAGCAATGTTGAAACAGCACATCCATGAGATGAAGGTGTGTTTCACACTTGGCACAGCAGTATTAACTCCTGGCAATTATCCTTAATTCTGAGTTTTCCCTTCATTTGTAACTTGTAGAAATGAACACAAAATGAGAGAAAGCCTGACTGTGAATGCTAATGTGACAAAATTAATTTGTGGTTTAGCTTCACAGAAGGTCATATGGACAACAGTGTCCAAACATCCTGAGGCTGACATTCTGGTAACACTTTTTTGTGACCTCAGCAACCATAGAGTACAATCAGATGAGTCTAGAATTCCAGTGAAGTTGAAGGGAATCCTTCTTTCCCATAGCTTTCAGTGGTTTGAGGATCATAGCTTGTGTTCATACAGTTCATGGCTCAAAGTCTTCTCTAAATTCCTTCGCATAAATCTATAGCAGTGGAAAAAATATACACAAGCAACTTGAAACGCAATTTTTAGGTAGTGTGATGAGTGTAACCAAAAATTTCAAAAAGTTAAAAGAATTTAATACTTAGACCTCACATAGCTTTGACCTTTCTTTTTAACTTTCGAGGCCAAGCAAAAACCCTGTCTTTCTATGGTTCTAATGAAAGTTACATATTACAAAGTTCTCTGCCACAACTCGTAGAACTCAAAGTCTTAAAAGCAATAATGCAGTCGAGTTTGAGAAAATTGTATGTATTGTGTTTACTGATCAATTTACTTTTTGTTCTCTTCCCAATTGGCATCTAATTCCTAATACTTCATATGGTATTTAAGGTTAATTTTGCTTCAGCAAGAATAGTTTTCAGTACCACAGGGTGCTGATAATAGGAACCATGTAGTTCAAGGTAGTTCAAGGCAGTGTTTCTGCAAGAGATAATGGAATGAAAACAAAAACAAATCTGTGCAGGACAAATGTCATGTATCTGAAAGGAGAATGCTTTGAATATTAAATTTTCAGTGAATTCACCTATACAAACATTCTTTCTTAGTTCAGAAGTATTTATTAATAAATTACATATTTTCAGATTTACATAATATTTTATTTTGTAAAAATCTTTGACAGAGCTTTGTACTGCAGCAAACAATCAGGAGATGTGACTGAAATATCCACCAACAATTTGCAGTGTTTATTAGCATACTACTTGCATACTAATACAAGTAGGATTACTGCAAAGGTAAATAAATCTATGTTTTGCACAGCTTTTTGTGATTTTAAAATTTTTTTCTTGCCTGATGGAAGGCTTTTCAGTCTAACTAGAGGGAAGCATGGATTTTTATATACCTTTTTAGACTGGCATCACAGGGTGAAGTCCACAAAATGTCTACAAAACTGCATTAAAAATTATCCTTCTAATTTTTTTAAATATCCTTTTCTGTAAAAAAATGTGTATTTATAATATGAAAATATATATAAATTGAGATTATATATGATATTACATTTTTAAATGTTTTTAATAGTCGTACAACTTTGTTATTGTTATAAAAAGATATTGAGTGTAGAGTCAATGTTATTTTGATAGTTGGGTAGGTTTTGGGTTTCTTATTTGTTCATGAGTATCGTCTCTGCAATGTCTTAGCCACAAAATTAAAATATATAATATTTTAGCCTTATGTACTGAAACAGTTTTCTTTCCATTTTTTTCAGTGCATATCCTTCCAGAGTAAAGTTATCTCCAAATTTTTAAAAAAACCTTTCCTTAGAATGTGGTGTTGTTTCTGTGTGTTAAATATTTGGATGTATTTATATGCATGTGCAAGTGCATATATATATATATACACACACACCTGTATAGAGACATTCATATATATGGGTATGTATATATTTAAAGAGGGAGAGAGTGAGAGAGATAAAGTAAACATTTTTTTCACATCTTTGCTTCTGAAAACATGTACAAGTTTAGGTGATAAAAAATTTGGAAAATTCTCAATGTATTTTTTCTTCTGTTTATAAGCTTTGAGACTCAATTATTAGAATTACAGTATAAATGCTGAAGAAGGGTAATTGACTGCTGAGATAACTTGTTCTCTTTTCATTATTCTTAATAAACACAAATGGCATCTAAATTGTATTCGCCCAATTATGTTCCCCAAGAGAAACTCTATAAAACCCGATTTATATAACACAAAATGTATCTGCATAATTCATTAAATAACCGTAACACAGTCAGTAAGATATAGTACCAAATGGAATCCTCATATTGCACTCCTCAAAATCAAGTAAGGGGGTATAATTTTTGAAAATATCCATAAGAGATGAGGCCTGCAGTAGCATATTTCCTTAAAAGTTTAAATTCAATCTTTGTGAAAAGAATGATCCAATGAGTAGAAAATGACTTCTTTCAGTCTTATGTCATATTTTTTAGATCTGAGCATATCTCCTACCATATAAGATACTTTATCTGGCAGCTGAAGCAGATAATAGCACAATTTACGTAAAAAAATTACTGCATTGATTGCTAAGTCATTCTCTGTCTCATTTGTTCACTAAAACAAGCAAGGGGTCAACATCTCAAGACCTGTGACTGTTTGGGTTTTATCAACCCGGGCTTTCAATATGCTTAGACAGATTGCAGGACTTTAGTGAGGACACATGCTTGAAATCTTTTCTCTAGTAGAACTCCTCTCAGTTTTTATCTATGCTAACTTTTCTGTTAACCTCAAAGTCCTACTTTTTTCCTTAACAATAGGCCAAATGCAGACAAATGGAAGTTCAAAATAAATATGGCAAGACTCAAGTCCTGACCACAAAGAATGAAAATCAGCTATCCAGATATTGATGATCCCATTGTAAGGGGTCTCATTCAACTGATCTACCACATTTGCTGTATGCAAAATAATGTATGGGTCCTCAATTCCAGATCCATAATTAAGACTATTTCTTTCTGCATTGAAGATGGGAAAGGCATCTTGAGATAAATGAAAATCTTTTCAAGGACCACAAGTATGAATGAAGTCAGTGCTGACCATCTTTGAATTGTTTTCCACACCAAACAGAAGTAATGAAGGGGAAAAACTATCACTGGTTACAGCAAAATAATGTATTTTGGGTTTCATACTAGAAAGCACAGACCACCAACCTGCTTACTTCTAAAGAAGTTGGAATATGCAAACAATCAATGCGACATGGGTTTTGTTTTTTCTTCCTTCTGAATTCCTTAATGTCATCATGAATTTACAGCACAAAGTTTGTGTGACAAATTTTCAAAAAAGCAGGTGAGTGACTCTACAGACAAGCATAATTTTTAAATTTCATCTACCTTACTCTGCCAGAATACTTTCCTGTGTTACCGAATTGACTAGATTTCCTGTAAATTTTATGAAAATAGAAAAAGACATAAAGTTATCTGACTTTTTAAAGGACACTATTTTACAGATTCATAGAATGATTAAACTTGGAAGAGACCTCTGGACATCATTTGCTTCGACACCCTCTGCTTATACTTTGTCACCTAGAGCTGGTTGCCCAGAACTGTGTTCTGATTGGGCTTGAAGCTCAACAACTTGTACCAGTGTTCACTCACCCTTAAAGTAATGAAAAATGTTTCTTGATTACCAGGTGGAATCTCTCATTTGTCAGTTTGGGTCTCTTTTTATGTCACAAGCCACCACCAAAAAGATCTTGGATCTGTCCTCTTTACACCCTCCCTCCAGGTGTTCATACACATTGCTGAGATCCCCCCTGACCTTCTCTCCATATAACTCAGCCTTCCCCAGTGAAGAGCTGCTTCATTCTCTTAGTTATCATCGTGGACTTCTGTTGGAGTTTTTGAAGTTTATTCATGTCTCCTTGTACTGAGGAGCCCAGAATGGGACCCAGCACTCCAGGTGTGGCCTCACCAGTGCTGAATAAAAGGGAATGGTCACCTCTCTTGATCTGCTGTCAATACCATGTCTAATGTAGCCCAGGATACCATTTCATGCTTTTACCACAAAGTCACTCTGCTGACTCATACTCAACTTCATGTCCAGCAAGACCTCCAGGTCCTTTTCTGACAAGCTCCTTTGCAGCTGTATATAACCCCGCAGTGTATAACCCCAGCATATATTGGTGCATAGAGTTGTTCTTCCCCAGGTGTAGAACTAGACCTTTCCTCCTGGTGAACTTCATGTCACATCTATCTGCCCATTCCTTCAACCTGTTGAGGTCCCTTTGGTTGGTAACACAACCCTCTGCCTTATCAGCTATTCAGGTATCATCTTCAAACTCAATGAAAGAATTTGAAAACTCTTTAGATGCTCAGTGCAGTTTGTCAATTTCATACATTAATGTGTTTTTTTTAAAAAAAGAGTTGTTCTTTCCCAAGAAAATAATCTTTTTGTTTTTTAACCTCTGAAGCAATTTTGAAAAGTATGACTCTATGAAATTCCATGCCAATATTAAAACAAAAGACTTCAAAAACAGTAGAGTAATGAAATAAAATAAATACATTATTTCTGTATTTATCATACTAACCTGAATAGTTTTTATTTCAAGGATGGCCCCTTATTTTAGCTTCAATCTTATCTAGATTTTGTACAATTTTTCATGCCTTCTAGTACTATTGAAAAACTGCTGGACACTAAGAAAGTTAACTACCAGAAAGGGAGTTTTTTACCTCCTAAATCCTTCCTGAAGTATCCTTCATTATTTTCATGCCTGTCATTCCTTACACGAGTTGTTTTTTACTCCTGGCCCTGCTACACTGAAAGTATTCTGCTTATCTCAGAGCATATTTTTAAACCTTTTAAAGCCTGTTTGCCAAGAAACTGTGGGCTGCTCTGTAAGTTCAAATATATGAACAAAATATTCTATAATTAGACACTAAAGTGGTTGATTACAGCACATAAACCCATACTCTAACATGGGAAATTGACACAGCTGGTGTATTTCCCCAATTCGTTATGTGCTCATTCAATTCACCTGGTCTGCAAATTCAGTCTCACCTAGTCTGCCTCAAGCAAGCAGGGGTAAAACCTTGCCTGTAAAAATGAAAGTGCATAATAAGTTCCATAAATCTGTGGATTTCATAACAGTAAATTCTGAGCTGTGATACAATTAATTTGTAATTATCAACTGGCTCAAATTAAGGATAGGTGCTATTTCTAGCTATCCTTTCAGACACCTATGTGAACGTTCACAGTTTTAAAACATCGTGTTTATAGTCTTAAATCATTGCATTAAAATATGCCAAAAGAATTCCCCATCTTATAAGACTGTTTCTTGAATTGTGTTTTGAAGTCATGATTGGTTCTAGAAATAATTGTTTTAATTTTAAAAAGTTAAAAATATTTATGAACTATAAGAGACTTTTAAATATATATTTCTTCTATTTACCTTCTTCTTCACGTCCTTCATGAGTGTTACAACCTGGCAGAATTGAACATTTATATGAAAACTCAGGAGTGATATATTGTTAGGAAGTTGCACATCCTATATTCATCTTTCTGATTAATCAAGCCAGACAATGAGGTTTTTTTGCTCAAAAGTATGCAAACATTGTATGAATGTTTGCCAGTAGCTATATTATTTCATCTAATATAACTTTTTCTTAGTCTATCTTCTTTTGGAACTGGTCTATATTTTCTGGTCTATATTTTCAGAAACACCTGACCAATTATTTTTAGAAACAGTCACTGGAAATTCACTAAGTCATGGCAGTGGTCAGTAAACACATTTATCTCACTACATCTTTCTTGTAGTCTAAATCTGTGGAAGAACAAATTCTAAGGTTTTGCTTTTTTTTTTTAATGAAAAGTGAAATGAAGAAAAATGTTGTGGAGGTTTTGGGTTTTTTTTACCGAGGTTTTGTTTTCTGCATACTATAGACTAGAAACAAAACATTAATTAACATTAATTTTGTTGAAGTGATTGGACAAAATACTTCTAATATTTTACATAAAGAATTTTTTAAAAGTATTTTGGTGACTTTTTTTTTTCTCTATTCAGTATATTTTTGTTCTCCAGGAAAAATTGGATTGGAAATTGAACATGGCATTTGAGTAATGGTCACACAAATGGAGTATCCAGAGGTACTATACTAGCTTTTGTCCTAATAGAGAAATTGCTCGTAAACCAATGCAAAGGACAAGTGATCCTTGCAGAAACATGGTTTGCAATTTACTTGTACACTGGAAGCAAAAATTAGCATCCAAAAACTTGGCTATTACAAGAAAAGGATTTAGATTAATTTACTTTGACAAGGGACGTTCCCTCCAATAAAGTGTTCTTAGATCAGAGTTAATGGGTATAATTTGTGACCTCATAAGTCTTCTGTAAACTTATCTTCTGGTGCTGGTTTGTTTTTCATTATGCCTTAGTATCTTTGTTCCTGAGTTGGAGTTTTTTGGGTTTGAGGTTTTCTTGATTGTGTGTTTTTGGTTTTGTTTGGGTTTTTTTGTTTTTCACTTCTTGCACTGCATAACCCTTAAATAAGATATGGAAGAATGATCTGCATTTAGGAAACAAAACAAAAAAATACCCTACAAGCCTATATAATTTCTGAATTAAAAGAAATAGAAGCAGGAATGTGGAGGACTCACTGAACAATCTAACCTTGGCAGTGGAAGCATTTCAGGGAAGGTGAATTATAAATTCAGGAGCTGATTATTGTTCAGCAGAATGTGTATGTAAGAAGAGGAGCAGAAAGAATAACATAGAAGCAGAAAAAAGCTGCAGTAAATCAAAAAGTTGCCAAGGAAACTATGATATTTCACCCCTAGAAGAAAATCAAAATATAAAAATTTTTGGGCTAAATTCATCTGTGGATTAAAAAACTCAAACATAAAATGTTGTGAGGAACAAAATATTCTGTTGTGTGATCCCACTACATTAGGAGGAAGAAGATTTGGTAAGTACATACCAGGTAAGTATACCCAGCAGCTTCCAAAAACTCCTTGTTGTATCAGCTGTTTCTCCTTTTAGCAATAACTGTGATAGTTAACCACTTTCAGCAACCATAGTAATTTTATTACTGACATGATCACAAAACTGTTTTGGTTGGCAAGAACCTCTGAAAGATGGAAGCTATTTCTCCAAAGTCTGATTAGGTTGCTCAAGTTTAACTAGACTCCATCTGAAATTTGAAGATTGAAAAATCTCTCTGAGCAACTTGTTTCATTACTTGACCACTCTCATAGGGAATTTTCTGCAAATGACATACATGGATGTGATGATATGCAAGGTGTCTATGCAGGACTTTCTGAGACCAGATCACTCAGCAGTTGCAAAAATGTACTACAAATTTAAAGAGTTAAATATATTTAGCTATCTTCATATGGCATCCCACACAGTTTATAAATTACCAGTACAACACAAAGTTGTGGGGGTTTTGTTTACTTGATTTTCAAATTAAATCTATTGCTATGTTTGATAAATTCATGAGTTACACTTTTACAATGTTCTTTTCAATAATAACGGCTCCAAAAATGGCATGAATGCGCAGTTTATCTCCATGTGTAGTAAGTGTTATGCACACAGATGATAATATTTAATGTTAGCTGTCCAATTCTCATCAGAACAAGGAAAACAAATATGGCAAGATCAACCCTTAAAATTACAATGGACAGCCTCTATGCTATTGCAAATAAACAGGATTAGCAGAGATCAACGTGTTTTTTTTCCCCCCAATAAAAAGTGTAGGAAAGCCTAGTGGGGCATTTAGGCTTTCAGAGAAATGCATAACTCAAAGAAACAGTGATGAGAAATGTATGACTTACTGAAAGAATTCAAAAGACCAGACATTAGGTATGATCACAGTTTTAAAAAACCAAAGCATTAATCAGAAAGGCCAAATGCATTTTAACAAATTTTCTACTAAATTTGTGGGTTTTTTTCCTTTTACAAGTCCTTGGATGGCCTTAAATTATTACTGAGGATGTGTTGGCTCCTTCCAATTCTTAGATCTCAGTGCATCAGTTCTGTGAACAGCCCTGCTGCACACTGCTGAAAGCCAGAAGGGAAACACCTTTTATAGTCTTCCAAAAATATTTTATAGCCTGCAACAATACAAGAAAATTTATTACATTGTTTTCTGTTATCTAAGGGTCATATCTGGAAAATTAGAGACAGTTTCATCTGAAAGAAAAAAAGTTCCAGTCTTATGCTGGAAGTGTCTTCTCTCTAAGTGATAATTTATACCATTTTCATTTGCCATGGTGTGTTTTCTTTTCTTTAATGATAATACGTGAAAGCATAGGTTCTTCATGTCCACAAAGTTCTACCAACATTGAACAGAAAATGACATTGACATTTTGCAGCTTTCTGTTGCATAAGCCTACAGCAGGTTATTTCAAGATTTGATTTCCAGAGGAAAATATGTGAAAATGTGTATGGTTTTCACGGTTTCCAGTATGAACTGGCTTGGACACACTAATCCTTTTCCAACTATTCCTCTCCTGTGTATGTACGGATCACTAGCGCTCAGTAAATGTAAGATTTTTACAGACTCAGCTATAATTTTTCTACCCGTTAATATAAAATGAAAAGACTTCAAAAGAATTCTTATTTGATACAACATTGGAAAATGTTAGGTTGAAATTCATGTTTAGCAAAGGGAATTGTTTAGACTATTGCTTCTCTTGCATGACATTTTTCCATTTGCAATTGCTGGATGTATTAAAATCCATTTGTATTATGACTGAAGAGCCATGTATGGAGATAACAGGATAATTATATGGCAAAATTAGGCCCCAGATTAAGAGTTGAGCCAAGCATAAAGTCTTACAAGTCAGGTTTTTCGCGTTGCATGATATCCTCATATTAAGCAAAGAGAAATTATTGGTCGGTTGCCCATCCAGACAACTATATATATGACAGAGTGATGGTGAGAGAGAGTAAAGGCAGAGCACAATGATGGAATGTATGAGTCAGAGGCCTGGCTGGAGTGGTGTCTGAGCCAGAGATGGTTGTCTGAGTATGATGCTCACTGTCTGAGCTTTGACAGATAATCACATTGCACTGGGAAATGCTAATGGAAGGGGAATGAAAGGACAGTCTGACTTCTTGCAGACCAGCTGCTCCTCTACAGAGAACTCAAAATATATTTCACACACTGCTGTATCCTGCATCTCGAGCAGTCTTGCCATCAAAGATTTTTCATGCTGCTAACCAGGCTGTTTGCAGACTAGGGAGAAAAAGGTATAAAGAAATAGAATTTTTTGCTTGTAACCAAGGAGAAGGAATAGACAATATACATTCTGGGATGCACTGGGGGAGGAAGTCTGTCCCTGCACCCTTGTACCAGTCACAAGACCCCCACATGGAGCATTGCATCCAGCTCTGGATTTCCCAGGAAAGGAAGAACATTGGCCTGTTGGAGGGAGTCCAGAGGAGGGCCATGAAGTTAATTAGAGGGATGAAGCATCTTTTGTTTGAGGAAAGACAGAGAAAAATGGGATTGTTGAGCCTGAAAAAGAGAAGACTTCAGGGTTCCAGTACTTGAAGTGAGTCTACAAAAAAGATGAAGAGGGACTGTTCACATGCAGTGACAGGGCAAGGAGGAATGGCTTCAAGGTGAAATAGACTAGATTTAGATTAGATATTAGGAAGAAATTCTTTACTGTGACAATGCTGGGGCACTGGAACATGTTGCCCAAAGAAGGCATGGATGCCCCGTTCCTCAAAGTGTTCAAGGTCAGTTTGGATGGAGTTTTGAGCAACTTGATCTAGTGACAGCTGTCCCTACCCACAGCAGGAAGGTTGGAATTAGATGATCTTCAAGGTCCCTTCTTACCCCAGGCACTCCATGATTTTATGATCTTTTTGTATGTATGTTTACACCTCTGACTTGTACCTCCTTCTTTCAGTTCTCTCTCTCTCTCTCACTCTCTTGTTTGGATTCATCGTTTTCTTGGTATGTTCCATCTGATGCATGGAGAGTTTTTAAAGCATAGACCATCAGAATGGGAGATAAATCAGAGAGAAGTGTTTGTTTGTTCACTAAAAACATAATATTAATTGCATAAAACAATTTCTTCCTTGGGCATCACACTCATGATATTACAGTTGTAGACAGTTCCTGACATCTATGAAGGTGGTAGCTTTCATGAAAAGTAGCAAAAATTGAACTGAAAATACATCCAGTAGTAACCAAAAAGACAGATATTCCAAGAGGGGTATTAAGTACCTGTAGAAGAGTTTGAAAATCTAGGCAGAAATGTTGAAGTCTATTTATCAACATTGTTAAACTGCTTCTATTAGGGACACAAGAAAAAACACCACCTTATGAAAGCAATAAATTAGATTTCTTTTTTTAAAAAAGAACTCAAGAAATCATATTGATATATAAATATATATTTTTTCTAAGTAAAAACAAGTAAGTGTAAAATTAATAATGATATTGTGTTACTTTTAGTTTGTGAAGACAATTTTCCACTTTGGAGGGAATATTTCTGTAGCAAGCTTATTCTACAAATTGTAAGGTTTTAATTTTCCTTCATATCTGGAGACCTCATCTGCATTAAACTGAATTTCATTCTATTATTCTGAAGTGCATTGTTTTTCCAGTATCATTAGTATCATGCAAAAATGTGGGGAGGTAAGTGGGCTTTTTTTTTTTTTTTGAGAGCGTGGAAAGTGTCTGGAAATATATATATCCTCTTGTATATTAGCTACAATAAACTAATCATAAATTTCCTTCTAAACATGAACTTAAACCTACCAATCATCTCTGATTTAACAAATAATATTTCAGCAGTTCAAGACTTGCTGATACAAGGAGTCTTTAGAGTGTAACGAACTACCTTGCCTCTAGATAACTGTCTTTTTTCAAATATCAGCTTCATCTCAGAAGAAATTTAACTTTTGTTTCAATTTTCCACTATCTTTCATTCATGTCTTTGTCAACATTTCTCCATTTTTTACTACTTACAATAATAACTAAGCAGCCACTAATTTTAGATGTCTGTTAAACTATAGATATATGTGAGGTATACCTAGGAACCTGATTTTATTAGGTGTAAATCGATGTTGCATTGAAATGTAAACTCAATTTACATGAACTGAAGGTCTGTTAATTATTTAGGACAAAAACTGAAAGGACAAACCAGAAAATTTGAAGCTAAGTGCTTTTCTTAGTTTTAAGGATTACCTCCACTCCTGCATTATTTTTTCTATGGTGAACAAAAAGGGTCATCTAGCAAGCACTGTTTACATTTTCAGAAATACATGCCTGTGATAGATTTAGATGTGACCCTGGATGTCAAGAGGCAATATGTGCTGTCAAGCTGTCCACTCACCAGATTCCCAGTATATTCACCAAACCATGGCAGGGTCCCCTTTCCCCGGAGGAGGTGCAAGGGATCACAGAAAAGGCTGCTCCAGTTTGCAGCCAGCTAATTGAAATTCACCTCACCTGTGTAGGCTTAGAGGTGAACAAAATAGGTGGCTTGGGATTTGCCCTGCATTCATTTATAATTTATGTGTTTTGCTATTAGAAAATTGCTAGGTCCTTTCAGAAAGAGTACGGGAGTGATTCCTGATTACACCCTTCCCACACATACTCTACTGTGCTGTTTGTTCCATCAGGAAGTGAGAGAGAAGAGAAATAGCATAGTTGAAGACACAGGTCTCTTCCATGTTCCCTTCATTCAGACTCAATAAAAACAGAACCAGACTCTTTCCTTGCTTTCTGCTGTCATGTAGGTTTCTTTTGCTAGGAAAAGAAACACTAAAATGGTATCCTTGGCATTAGAGTACTTCAAAGGAAACAAACATCTTTGCTTTATTCTATAGAGTGAAGTTTAAAGCAGTAGCTTAGTAATGAGTTTAAGATGCCTCACCAGTAGTTTTGATTGTTTACTTCAGTAGTAACAGTTGATTCTCAAGAAGCTTAAACAATGCGGAGATTCTTTCTATTAAAAAATACGTAGGACATTTGCAGAAAAAGACCTATATAGATACTTGCTCTTTGATGTAAAGCCAGTATATTTGGAGAAAATATATGTTCTGTTTTACATCATTCTAGGGTATAAATTATTTGAAGAAATTACTGAAGTTACAAAGAACTGTTTGGAAATATTCATTCTATTTTTTTTTCCTCCTTGCCTAAACCTTTTCACCCATACAGAAAGTTGTCTGTAATAATTTAAAAACAAAAGGAGAAGTTTTCATATACATTAATGAAAAAAATTACTTGATCTCCATTTTAAAGGAAAAAAAGTTTTCCATATGACTTTTGTACTGTCCAGAACTGCACCCAGAGCTCCAGGTGTGTCCTTGCAGAGGAAATGAGTAGAGGAAGCCGCTGGCCACCTGTGCTGCAAGAGAAAATTGTTGGCTCATGTTTAATTTTGCATCCAATAAGATCCCCAGGTCCTTTTCTACAAACCTTATTTAAAGATGGTTGACCACTCAGCTTTTACTAGAGCATGGGTTTATTCCTGCCTAGGTGCAGGACTTGATATTTCTCTCTATTTAACTTACTGAGATTCCTGCCTTCCCATTTCTCCAGGCTGCTGACGTCTAAGTGGCAGCACAGTCATCTTGGGTATCAGCTGCTCCTGCCAGTTTAGTGTCATCTGCCAACTCACTGAGGGTACACTCTGTCCCACCACCGTTATGTGCTCTGTCATTAACGAAGATGCTAAGTAGCACTGATGTCACTATTGACCCCTGGGCACACCGCTAGTGACCGGCCCCCAGCTGGACTCAGTGTCACAGATCAAAACCCTCTGAGTTCAGCAGTTCAGCCAATTTTCAGTCCACTGTACTGTCCATTAATCTAGTTCATATAAAATCAGTTTATCTATGAAGATATTGTAAGAGACAGTGTGAAAAGCATCACTAAAGAAAAGATAAAAGTCTCACTCTTTGGCTTTCATCCACTGACCTTGTCATTTCGCTGCATAAGGCTGTCAGGGTAGACAGGCATGATTTGCCATTCATAAATCAATGCTGACTACTCTCGATCACTTTCTTGCTATGAATATATTTATAAGTATTTTCCAGGACTAGTTACTCCCAGGGATAGAGATGAGGCTAAAAGCAGTGTAGCGCCCTGTCTTTACCTTCTTGCCCTGCTTTGAGCTAGGGGTGATATTTTCATTCCTTCGTTCCTAATGAACCTTCTTCAGTTACCATGACTTTTCAAATCTTTAATCAGAGCAATTTTCAAAGACAATCAGTGTGGCCTTGTAATAAGATCCGACTGCTGCCTCAGCACTCAAGGTTTATCAGGGCCCGTACCCATAACTCCTGTGAAAGTTGTAGCTAGGTGGATGTTTGTCTCTTTTCCCAAGTAACAATGGGACAAGGGAAAATAGCCTCAACCTGCATTGGAGGAAGTGTAGATCTAAAGAAAAATGTCTTTGCTGACACGGTTGCCAAAGACTGAAACAGTCTGCCCTAGGAAGTGGTGGAGTCTTCACTCCCGGGGGTACTGAAAAGATGTGGCACTTAGGCATAAAATGGACTTGGCAGTACAGGGTTGACAGTTAGACTTCATGATCTTAAAGGTCTTTTCTAAGTTAAATTATTCTATGACTTGTATATGGCCAGTTTGTTTATGTGCTCCTTATTTCGGTCCTCCTGAACTGAGGGTAAATATTTTTCCTGAATGAAGTGTGTGGATGGTTCATATCTCACACTGAGACTGTTCTCCTTAAGACAAGTGTTGTTATCTATTCTTAGAATTACAGAAACTTTAAGGTTACAGTAGAAACAGTGCCTTTGAAGTGATAGTCTAAAAATGCTCATCTCTATTATTTAAGTCTTAATATCATAAGAAGGAATACTCCTTGGGCCTTACTTCACCATATTCTATAAGCCAGCGTATCCATCTAGGTTTCCAACTGTTCCCTTATCAGAAGATTCTTCCTTTGAGAGTCCCTGATGATGGCATATGGCTTTATTTCAAGAGTGTTCTTCACCTCATCAGACCCTTACTTTCTTTTCCCTATTTTTTATATTAAATTAAGTCAAAATATTCACATGAAAATGACAAAAGGTAAGATTATTTTGCTGAATTTATTTTGGAGAAGTTCTCATACATAGTGTTGTAATGTCAAGGCTCAAATAAATAAACAAATCTATGTTGTCCAGAACAGACTTGACTTATAACCACTTGGGATATTTAGGCTGTATCAAGTTTTGTTCTTGTATTTGATGTCACATAATTTATCATGACTACAATTATCAAGTCTAGATAAAGCTGTACATAAATTGTGTGACTTTCAGCCATCAAAATGCAATAGTTGTATCTATTAAATAATAATGAAAGACAAGTTTGGCCTTTACAAAATCTGTTTGCTAAAATCCATGTTGTCTGCAGGACTGGATCACCTGGTTATGAAATAGCCATGCAGAGAGTTGGACTGGATAAACTCAGTAGCTAGACATCCATCATCCCTCTTCCTCAACAGACATTGGAGTGAGGAGTAAACTTTTTTTGTAAACTCCAAACATTTTTCTCTCTATAGAACATGACCAATGTGTCACCTCAGCCAGCATCTTGAAGGAAAAAATAAAATCAATGTCATATCAGAAAATATTTTTTTCCACAAGGGTATAAACTCCATGTGTATATTTGTAAGCCAGATAATTTTTTTAAATAGACTTAAAACCAAAATATAGATATTTTGTTTTCCTTGGGAGAAACATTTATCTCTTTACTAAAGGATATTATCCGTAAGAAATCTTTATTTAGAAGGGTTTTGCCTTTATTTTTCTTCCTAATTAACTATGCACCAATGCATAAAACCTGTAATTTTCAAATGGGTTGCAGATCATAGGCACTCTATTAATCCCACATCCCTGAAATTTAGATTGGCTCATTCAGAGCTTCTTTTACCAAGGACAGAAAAACAGCAGCCTGGTAGGAAACACTGCTATTCATTTTTATATTCTCAAATGCTTGCCCTGCTGAAATAATGTTAAGTATTGTATCTTTTTTTTTTTTTTTTAATTTCCTAAATAAAGGAAAGCACTTCCTTGCAGAGGAAGTGCTGAAGCAAAGAAAATTTGCATGAATGTTTGAAGCAGTCTTAGCCTCTGCTGCCACTTGGGAAAACAATCCAAACTATAGATGTTTAAAGAAGGTCAGCTTGGTGATATATATGACAAAATGCAACATGAAAAATGTTCTGTATTCATAATTTTCTTTAAAATCTGTGACATTATTCAAAAGAAAATAGTCTTGCTTGTTTGAGAGAAAATGAAAGGTTGTTCTCTCTCAAGCTTTTATCATGACTCCAGCCCTGAACTGCTATGTGGCCCTTGATAAATAACTTAATTTCTTCATTTGAAAAAGAAGACTGTTTGGGATTTCCAGAATGAAAATATTTTGAATGCATTACTTCAATATTCTGCGGTTTGTTTGTTTCTTTGATTTCTTAATGCCATTTTGATCTATTTTATAAAATGCTTTCTTTTTAATTTTTTTCCACTTCCCAGTGAGAAGTGTTCATGATGTTGTATAAAATCACACTCAGATTTTCCTCAAGAATATTTGTCCACATGTAGACCTACTGCTTCATTTCAAATGATGGTAGATGGTGTGTGTGTGTGTCTGTATGTAATATCCACAAGTTCCCTTCCTAACAATTTCTTCTTTGTCTTCTGCATGTAAATTTTCCTTTTGAATAGAGCAAACAACATAATGAACAAGGTGACCTGATCCTTTTCTTTAGGGCAGTAAACTGAAATTACTGGTAAATAAAGTATCCTGACATTAGAAGGTTGTTACTTTTGCAAAGATCTGTTTGTGTTTCTAGAATATAGATTGCATATCAAATTAGCAGATGGCTTCCTATATATAATGGCATGGATGAATATCTGGATTTTAGGATTTTAATGTATCTAATCTTAGGCATCACTCATTTAATGAAAAGCAAAACTTCTAGAGAATGAAGGACTTGACTGATTGTGAAAAATACTAGACCCTCTTTTCACTGTCTTTCTATTGGCTTTGAGGTGCAAACAATGGTTGCAGGGAGGACTACGGGTCTTGAAAAATATAAAGAATTTTCTGTTTGCAGTGAGTTCTTGAGGGTATGCAGACAAAACTGAGATTTCATGTTTTACTCCTTTTCTTTTATTTTTAAATTACTCTGCTCCTTGAGGGTCAGAAAAGCATACTTTTTGTGTTCTCTAAAATCCCCATAACCTTGCAATTTGTTCGTAAAAGGGTGAGACACTCCAGTATTTTAGTAGACTATCATTTAAATATAAATATTGATAACTTTAAAAAAATCACCTATATTTAAATCTATTACATATATTCACTTAATTCTTGAGCAGTAAGGACATTAAAAATGTGTTCACAAAGCATAGGTAGCTTCCTTCATTTACTGATACTGTTAATGAGTTGGGAAATAGAGTCTCAGACATGATTCTCTTTTGTGTTTTCTGAAACATTTGGCATCCATACCTTTAATCACAAAAAATAATCCCTCTCTGCAATTGCAGTTTGGAATTTCACACGTGTGACTGGACAGGGCAGTCAAATTTACTATATGAGGATGCATTAGAAATGTTTCGTTTTCGATGGTGATGTTGTTATCCTTGAATTCTTCCCTGCCCTTTCAGTGCTAACCTTTCATTCCAATGAACCTGAAGGAAGCCCTGTGCAGTGAAATGGTGCCTATGTAGAACTCTCTATGTACAGTTTTCCAAACCACTCACAACTTTTGTGAAATAGGGAGGAATGATTCCGAGAAAAGCTATTGGCAGAAAGTGCTGTAGAGAAGAGAAGCACTTTTGCTTGGTAGAAGATTGAAAAGATTGGATTGACAAATAGTGATATTTTTTTTTTCACTAGGTGAAACTCTGTTTGGAAAGTGCTGGATTTTTTTTTTTTTCAAACTGACTTTTCCTTTTATTTTATTTTAAGGGGGAAAAATACAGCATAAGCAGTATTGTGAAGTATTTCAGTCTAATGTTTTGAGACAGGTCATTTAGACCAAAGACCCAAGTCAAAAAGAAAAAAAAGGTTAACTGCTAAATATTTTCTCCTTAAAGGTGTTAGTGCCAAAGAATACACTAAATTACTTTTAGCATTTAAGAAGTAATGGTAATTACACTATTAGCTTTTTCTCCATAAATGACATCAGTTTAAAAGAAATGGATTTATTTTCTTTTAAAATAGAATTTCATTGCAATTTTTCAGTTGATCTTATATTTCTTAAAAAGAATTGTTTCCAAGCACATTTTTTAAAAGTATATTAATGCTTTTAGCTCTATGTGTTTAGCTGAATCAGCACAGGTATTGCTGAGCTGATGACACTTCCTGTGTACCTAAAGAAGCTGAAATCCAGAACTTAATGATGTCTTCCCTAATCTTTTGGCAAGTGAAACAATAGGTAAAAGTTTTCCTAGGTTGCTGTGGTAGGAAATTGAAATAGTATGTACCTATTTTCCTAGCACTATGTTTGTGCTAATACAGTTTAAAACGATCAGTAACACTTACCATTTCCCAGTGTTTATCAGCCAGCTCAAGACAATTGTGCAGAGATGAAAAATCACCATGGAAGTTTCCAATGGAGCACCAATCTCTCCGTGAGATTTACAAAGAGAAATAAATGCTGTGCTTTTTTTGAATGATAAAGGTAAAGAAGAAAAAAATTCCTTTTTTCAGTTTCCTGTATTTATCTTGTCAGAAATTATTTCTGTGAAGCATCCTCATCTAACAGCAATCGGGAATAAGAAATCTATTACTGCAAACACAGAAAATTCAATAAACTGGGCTGAATTTACTGGACTTAGAGCAACATCTTTCTTTCTCTCACACATCACTGCCAGTAAAACCATTTATCAATAATCTTAGGATTTACAGTAAAATCCTAAAGTTATGTATCCTGAATCTGTCTCAGGTACTGGTATGTCAGCTTTATCCTGAGTGTGGTTTGTGCGGATTAGAAGTCATACCTGAGTGTGGAATAGTAGCCATATCTTTGGGCTTGGATATTGAGACAAATTGTTTAAGCACAGTGGGCATCAAACCCATTGAAGAGACAAGAATACCCCAGTAATGTAATGTAATTCAGAAGTTTGGCTCATTTGTGTTAAAGTGGGAGTGTGACTGTGGAAAATTTGACCTAATGTGCATTGCAAACCAATGCTTGAAGTTATCCTTTCCTCACTTGATCTGTGCTGTAAAGTATAACTTTCAATACAGCAGCTGGTTATTTTGCATGTAATCAGGATGAAGAGTTGTCTTTACAGCAAAGAGAAAAATATGCGTACATAGAAGAAGTTTTTTAATTTCTGCTCTTACAAAGATTCAGATAGAACACAAACTCCAAAATAATTTCATTCTACCCTATTTTTCCTATTTGTTTCTGAATTCATATTTACTCCATTGTAGCCTGCTGTTGCCATCACAATTTTTTCACTAACTCAACAGTGGAAGGTTTGAGGGCTTGTCAGATCTTTTCTGGATTTACTGAAAAGTAAATGTCCTTGAGCTTATTACAGCTGATTTTATTTCATGGAACAAATTGTCCATTAGTCAGGTAACTTTAACCTAAGTTCAGCTTTGTGAAATAATCTGATTTTGCTCTATAAAAATTACATCATATTTGACAAGGTCTTAAACAAAATTTGAAGGTCAACAAGAGAAGAAAGCGTTCAAACAGACAAAAACACAAAAGTGGAACTACAGCTAAAAGAGAAGTCCAACAAAACTCTCCTACACTTTGTTTTTGTTCCATACAGTGATACAGAATTATTCACAAATGGAACCACCATTGTTAATGATATCTGGTGATGCAGATGCCTACACACTTCTGCACGTCTCCATCTAGGCAGCATTGGCTTCATTCTCTGCTGGAAAGAGTCAATATGGGCCATGGAAAAGCTGTTGCTTTACTTTTTTCTCCCTGAAAATTTGTAGGCATCTGCATTACCAAACGCAATATTTATTTCTGACAAGAGAAATTGGGCCCCAAATGGTTGTGTGGACTCACTCTCTACTGTTTTAACTTGGTTATAAAGCAGAGGTCATAGTGCTGTAATGTAAAATATTGCCTTCTGGTTTTGAGGGGGATTCTGTCAAAAAGTGTTTATTAAGGTAGAGTATATTTCATTTCATAACCTGCAGTTCAGTACTATAACTGTTATACTTCATATAGACCCCAAAAATGAAGTTGTGGGTGGGGAAATAGGGATTTTTTCAGAATATAGATATTCTCTTGTGTACTTTTCATCAGAAGCTCTGAATAATGCTGTCTGGCAAGATTTTCTATTTCTTGACATTTAATTGACCTGGCTCCATACATTAATCTGAAACATTGCATCCCAAACTTGCCGTGAGATTTGGGCACCCCAAAGGTTTTGTGTGCAGATGTCATTAAATATTGTTTTCCCATGGTTGCAATTTTCGTTTGATATTTAACAATGGAGAAGCCCTATATGGAAGCAATATGCTTTATTTAAAAAAAAAAAAAGTGTTATTTTATGTTTATAAAACTGGAAGTATTATTGCAACATAGAAGTGTAAAACTAGAAAAGGCAGAAGTAAAACCAGAAAAGGCAGAAGTAAAACCAAAAAACCTTGTTTTCGAACTATGTAAACAATAGTTTATCATTTTGGGTGTAAGAGGGGCTGTTTCTCATTTATTTGAAACTGAGATTAACTTAATCCTTTTCCATCCTGACACTCTTATGGACTGAGATTTTATCCTTATGCAGATTTTTTTCAGAACATGAAGTTCTGGTTACTAACTACTGCAGCATAGTCTCAAATGATTGAACGTTCAAGTAACTTAAGGAACCTTTCTTTTGGCTGCATGTAATATATGTAGAATGTCAATATGAATATGAATACCTTTGATGAAGAAAGAGGGACTTTAGAGGTGTGATTCTGATACTTCTATTTATACGTTGCCCTTAAACACACTCCACTAGAAACTACAGCATCAAATCCTTAATCAGAGCAATTGTTGAACAGTGGTACAATAAACAAAATGGAAGCAGTAAATCAAATTGGGTAGAAAGTCAATTGAGTTGCAGTTGTAAACGTACACTGTACACACTCTACAAGATGTACACATTCTAAGCTTTTTGCAGCCGTCTGAATTCAGTCTTATTCACACAACATAGAGACTACAAATTTACCAAAGCATATTTTTTATCCTGTCTAGAGATCATGCAGGATGTTTTACTAGTACAGAAAGGAACCTTGCCATTTTGCTGTATTTTGACATTTTGGGGATGATGGCCACCACAAAGATTATTAAAAAAGAAAAGCCCTGAGACCTTCTTACTGAATTTTTACTGCAGTTCTACAAAATGTTATTGGAATGTGAACTACAAGCTAGTTTCTCCACTACAGTAAATTCATAAATATATTAGTGATCCTGCTTCAGGCCAGTTTCCATATCTGAAGCCGAAAATCCAAGCTTCTGTTCAAAATTGTTTCATAGTCATAACTAGTGGCAGTTTGTTTTTACATTTAATTTGTGTATTACTGAACATTTTTCTATGAATGTTTATTAAAGAGTTGAATTTTTAATACATTTTCAATAATGGTCATTAAATATCCTATGCTAAGCCCAAAAGTTTTTGTCATTATCTATACAATTTTTTTCTTTCCAGTACTTCCAAATGCATTTTTTTTTATAATATTGTGAATGTGTTCAATTTCGCACTGCATATTTAACAACCTTAGGGAATCATTCCCACAGTTTACAGGCATGTTTCTCATGCATGGACAGTACTGCTTTTGAATTATTTCACTGACTGAAAAAAGGCTAAACACATGGATTACCTTTGGAATCAAAAATGTCTGCATTTTTCACTTCTGAAAAGAAAAGGTAGCCAAAATTTTGCACCATTCTTCAACAAATTGCATAGTAGAAGATCGAGCATGATTGAGCAAAGCAACTAGAGCTACATAATAGTACTACCAAAGTTTCATATAATATAATTTTTACTATGGAAATGCAGTGTTTCATTAGTTTTTAATGGAAATTTAAAGAAGAAATTGTCATACTGCTCAGACATTTAAAGCTTAATGTCAGATTTTTCAATTCAAATGAAGAAGAGTCATTGAATGAAACCGGTTTTTTATCTACATCTGTTACCCTGCTTTTTCAGATCAAGCTTTGATATCTCCTAAATTGTGTACATTAATTCTGTTTTTTGTAAGCTCTATTTGATCAGGAAAAATAATTGGAAATGTTCTTTAGGTGTCTGTGAGCTGTAGCATGCTTTTGAATTTAGAAGAATTTTTGCCTAGTTTGCAGTACAAGCATGTTTGGGCAAGATCACATCACAATAGGGAGGATACTGTAAGGAGATAGTTTTATTTATCTTCTAGAAGTCTTATTTACATATAACTAGAAGTTTTTAATGGAAGAAAAAATTGATGGGTCCAAAACTTTTTTGTCCTTTAGAAGAGATATTGCCTCATTCTGCCATGTATCAATTTTCTGTTCTACAAAATATTCTGTTATTACCTCCAACTTCAGCAGAGAATAATTGTTTCTTATTGCATCTTTTATTTCTAACAGAATGTATTGATTTGGCACATGGTGATGAAACACAAAACTGAAGAACTCCCTTGTGTTTTAAGAGGACCATTCATCTACATTAATTTAAATGTCTGTTGAATTTCTCAGGAAAACTACTAAGGTCAATAAATGAACTTTATCTTCCTTCTCTCCCTGGAATCATTGCTCATGTAGCAGCCTCTATTCTCAAAGGGTCTCTGGATACACATGTTCAAAGACAATTTCCATTTTCTTTCATCCAGTTTTTTTTCATATTAATAAAGTGGTGCATCCATTCATTCTTTCTCATCCCTTCATTAGCTTGAATGTACCTCTGAAGTTCTAGACATGCAGATGTATCTTAAAAGATTTCTGAAGTTTCCTTTGTCTGAACTGTGAAACAAACAGAAGAGATGTGAGGATTCAAAGGTGCCAAAGTAAAGACAAACCTTTTTGGTACCAGTTTTCCCCTTAAATTTCTCTATCTGGATAAAAGCATTCAATTTTTTTTTTTTTAATTTTTTCAGTATTCATGTCTTCAGAACAATTCTTTTAAAAGATACACAATCTTTTTGTTTTCTTTTTCATCTTGCTTACATCATATCTGTACTAAGGAGATTCCTCTGCCTAAATTTTATATTGAAGTAACATGATTACACCACTTCTCCTAAAGAAAGAACAAAGATGAGGTCACTTCTTGAAAAAGTAGCATTTCTGTGGTCTAGCATTGCTATATTTTAGGTGGCACAAAAGCTGGAAGTAAAAAGATTGTTTCAAAATAATTTTTTATGTGAAGGATTATGTATTTTCATTATATTACAACTTAATAATAAGTGTGATTATTTTTTTTTCTCTTGCTATAGCTTCATTTTAAAAAGATACATAAAATAATATTTTATAAATCAAAGAAAATATAAAGTCTTTAATTAAGATATTTGTTTTGTAACAGTACTTCTGAGGTAAGAACTCTTTCCCAGTATTAAACTTTATATTTTCTGGAAATTTCAAAGTCTGCTTTATATTGTATTTCCATAGCATATGATTTCTTGTTCTGCCTTTTCCCCCTCTGTTTCCATTTCTCTTTCTTCCTCCTACTCCTGGAAAAATGTTCTCCAGCTGGACTGTCTAACAGATCTGTTTTCCATCCAGGATATGGTTTCCCCTCTCTCTCTAATTCTGTCAGTCACTCCCTCTTTTAAATTCAGACTTCTGAACACCAATGTTCTTGTCAATCTGACAAGTTATTGGTACAAAAATATCACATGATGATATGTTTTATTGTATCTCCAATCATTTCCTCTTAAAAGGGAACTGATGGTAGGTGTTCAGAATAACTCCAATTTTTTCTTTTTTCTCCTGATTTTTCTAAGAATCCCACCTAGATAAAAGTCATCCTCTGTGATCTCTTCTTAATGTCTCACTTTGAGGGAGAACGACTTTTTCTTTTTTATTAACTGCTTTAAGTGATCAATATGATCTGTATCTTTCTGTTTATATTAGTTTTCTGTTTTGCAATATTCTAACAAAAGTAGCAATTGACTTGCTCCTCACTACCTCTTTGTGTTAATCAGCATGTTTCTATCTAGGATATCTAATTATACATTCAACTCAATTCTTTTTTAAATGAGATTAATAGTAGATGCAATCTAATTTCATGGTATTACTTCTGTATCAAGATGAACTTCAGAAAACTATGTCCCTTTTTATATGTTTTAATATATCTGTTCCTCTAAAACTGAGCATGAAAAATACATTCATTCTTTTCAAAAACCCGACTAGATTTTTTAAAAGCTAACAAAAATCTAGACTCATTCTAAATTCTCAAAGTTATCAAAATCTGGAATGTTTCATCACATCTGGGACTAGTTAAGATAACTATTTTTCATCATATTTTCCCCCAAATCATAATTTGATGGATTTGCCTGAACATCAATTTGAGTCCAAATAAAAATTCAGATGAAAAAGAAAACTCACCCATCTCAAAACTGGACCAGTTGGTTTAGAGGAATCCTTGTGATGCAAAATGCTGAAATCTCATAGTTTGATTCCTTTCTGGCCCTGTGGAGATAGACAGAAGGGACAAACTTGCTTTACAAACCAGACATTGTCCAATGGGACCACTCAGACTTATTTAAAAAAAAAAAAAATGACAAGCCAACGTACCAATGAACCAACCAGCCAACCAGCAAACCAAATAACCAAGCAACCAAGCAACCAATCAACCAATCAACCAACCAATCAAGCAAGCAAGCAACCAAGCAACCAAGCAACCAACCAGCCAACCAGCCAACCAGCCAACCAACTAACCAACCAATCAACCAACCAACCAAGCAACCAGCCAAGCAACCAAAATCAACCCCTAATCCCAAGGACA
>WBND01000634.1:254809-272905 GCA_013398595.1 Tychaedon coryphoeus | reverse complement strand
TGACAAGCCAACGTACCAATGAACCACCCAGCAAACCAAATAACCAACCAACCAACCAACCAACCAACCAACCAACCAGCCAAGCAACCAAAATCAACCCCTAATCCCAAGGACAGTACAATTTCATATTTCTTTAATAATATTATAAGGTAGTCTGTTCCTGGAAGTTTTAAACTAGTTGCTAATATCATGTGCATTCTTTTCCTTGAATGTCTGTGTTGGTCGTTCCAAGCAGCAGCCATGGATACATGATGAAATTATTGACTTTCTTGATTTGGACTCCTATATTATTAAGCATACTAAAAATGTTTAAATATGTTTTCAATTATGTCATGCCCACACAAACTAGGAATTAGTTAGATCAAATTTAAGCAAACATGACCTATGTAGACATCACTGCTAAACCAAGGAATATGGAAAGAGGATATGGATATTTTGGATAATCTAAAGCAGAAAAATCAGATTTCATAAATTTCAAAATTTCATAAGTCCCAATATTGCTATAATAATAAAATTTTTTCAGTTTTAAGCTATTTGATAAACAGGTCTCTCTGCATGACAAAGTTAATGTTATATCCAAGGGAGACCAGCACTTATTCTCAGTGTGGGTTGTAAGTGAAATGTCTAAAATGTAAGGGTAGAAATACATATAAATTCAAAGTCAGTAAATAAGTACTTTTACTTTTTCTTTCTTCCTAATTCTGTAGGATAGTTTAAATCTCATGCATGAAGCTGAATGTGTCAAATTATGGAGATGCTAATAGAAACTTGGTAGAATAAAAAAAATGAAAGCTATTCGACTGTGTGAATCAAACAGGTATTAGAAAATTGCTGTACAAACAATTGTGTATTATGAATTTAAAAATAACATGAAAGAGCGGAGAATTTATAATAATAATACTAAAATTACTAAATATATAATTGTTTGTTGCCCTGGTGAGAAAGTTTGAGTGGATGGCGCATTGGTATTCTGCAGAGTACATGATTAGAGTGGGGGTAAAATTTATAGTTTTGGGCAGTAAGATACATATTTTACCAGCCTGATACTAATTCTGCCAGAATTCTCTAAGAGGAGGAGAATACAGCAGATAAGCTTGCTGTCTTTCAGTTTTCTGAGTAAAGAATTTGGGAGTAAAACATTGCCTGCCTTCCATTATTTTTCATTCTATTTAGACAGTAGTTTCCTAACAGAATCAACTATTTTTTAGAAAGGCTTTGATTAGGAGATGATTAGCAGTAGTGCAAGCATAACTGATTAGTGTAACTAATTATACTACTAATAAACTGAATACTGCTTAAGCAGCAGATTGTTAATGTTATGTTCTTCTATGGGCACAGAGTTTCAAAACTGCGTAAAAATGAAGAGGATTGAACAAGCTTTTATTATTTGATAAAAAGTTTCATGGTATTGAAATTGCTGAAGAAATATTGCTGAAGGAAGAGTAAAGGTAATCCAAACTAGATCATTTTCTGTCTGCAGTGCCAGGGCTTCCCTAGCTCCTGAACCAGGCACCTGGGAACTAGGAATCTCATGAAACCAAGCCATCAGTTTCCAAGGTTCCAAGGCTGCTATCAATTAACACACTAAGAATGAAGCACAGCAATACAATAAAACTAGTTTGAGATCTGGAAAGAAATCTTACACATCCTTTGAAATAACTCAGTTTTAACCAGCTGATTCCAATGATGATGAAAACAAAAGTAATAAAGAACAAAAAGAAAGCAAGTTTAAGACTGTGACCAAAATGTCTCTAAAACCAAAATGTTTGGGGAATTTCATTTTTCATGGGCTTAAGTCCTTGTCAGACTCTACACAGAGTAACCGAAAATTTAAACTCTATATCTCAGATTGCTGTCAAAACACTTCTTGAACATCCAGTTCTTACCAACTCTCTCAGTGTAAAACTTTTAAATCCCTAATCCTGCTCATCCTATAGTTTTAAACAAAGACTTAATTTCAAATGTGCAGCAACTTCAAATTCAGGCATATAACAATAAAGTGAAGAGATTTTTCTCAATTCCTCTGTTCAGATTATATAAAACAAACTTGTCTTGGGGTTACTTAATGATGCTGAATTGTATCCCCATTCGTCTGTTTAGCCCAGAAATAAGTTTTGCACCTTTAAAACTATCTGAGAGTGGAGGGGGGGAGAAGGAGAAGCGGTGGAATGTCTGAGGCTGTATTCCAGACATAGAGATAAGAACTTCAGCTTCCCTTCTCACGGACTGCGTTGTCTGCAGCACGGACAGACAGCAGGAAAGCTCCTTTGCTTTTAGTTAGTTTTTAGCTGGCTGAGGTAGAGAAGTTCCCCAGACTGACTTTTCTTTTTCTTGGAACTGCTCAAGCCTGCTCTGAAAACCCAGAAGAGCATCAGGTGCTCACACTCGTGGCCCACCAGAGCCAGGACACAGCATTTTCCAGCACAGGAGGGACTGAGAAAGGCTGAGCCAGCTGAGCTGTACCCCAGGACAAGGACTTGCTGAATTTGCCATATCTTCAGAACAACAAGTGGTTTTATTGTTTAATATTATTTTTTTTATACTTTGCTTGTTAAATAAACAGTTTTTTTTCCACTTTTCTCCTAGGATATCTTTTCCCAAACCACTTGAATCTGATTTCTAGAGGGTCCCCTTTGGAAGTTTCCTCCCAAATTTGCCCTAAACCAGGGCAAAACTGAAAAGATCCAGCTTGAATACCATTTTATGCAAGGTGAGACTTTTAAAATGAGAAACACCCACATACAGGAAGTTCTATAAATTAATCCAGAATGTCTTTTCTTTTTGACTTTATGTCTATGATGTTCTGTGTAAACAATAGTGTTATATTTTTCTAATTGAGATATTTTCAAAACACTAAAAATTATTTAGACTAAATTTTTTGCTAGATCAACTGAATTTCTATATATCTGGTCTGAGTCACATTGCAAGTCATCAGCCTATAAAAAACAAATGCTAATTTGCTTTGTTCCCTCCACAGAACCATATGCTGAAATATCACAAAATTGTGTGACAGGAATTTCTACCTTAGCTCTTACTGTTATAGCTGAATAATCAATATTTCAGTGCTCAAGTTTTGTTCCCTGCTTTGTTTTCCAGGTTGTAGATCCCTTTTCAGAAGATGATGTTTCCTGAAGAATGAAGTTATTGTGAGTTCTTACTAAGTTTTAAATTTTTATATATTCTCATGAATATCAGTTGAATATGTTACTTTAAAAATTGGTAAATATTTTTATATGGACCTCTCTTATCATTTGGGACTCATACTCTGAAAATCACTCTTCAGACTTGAAACCTTTATGCATTTATGCCGCTGTGGAATTACAATAACATCAAGACATCATCAATGTTTATTACAATCTAACTCAGAAATATGTTGCTTGACAGAATTCAAAGTACTTTGAGGAAAATTCTCAGAAATATCAGTAATCTGGGATTTACAAGAAGAAAATAATAATATCTGAGAAATCCTTAGGGACGTCAAAGAAGAAAACAAATTATTCTGAGCAAAATTAATTCTTTCATAATCATTTTGCATCTTCTTAAAAATTCCTGTGCTGTTTTAAACATTTTCTTAAACAAATATATGTCATAAAATCTAAATAATAACGCACAATGCGCTTGGGATGGAATTTTGTAAGCTATCAGCTGTCAACTATTCTGAAAATACAAGAAATGATTGAACTTTCCTTTTATTAATATAAGTCTCTGAAATCATTTCTACAGTCTGCACTTCTGATAAGAAATCCCAGTTTTGCAGAACTATTGACAGTTTCCCCAGATGCATCTCATTAGTTCCAGGGTTTTGATGCCTACTGACCTGTTGCTGGAATGGTGTCATTGGAGTCCAAATAAAGGCGAGCAGAAAGGACACTAATATAACTGTGGTCTTATTTGAAAACCATATTCAACTTTAAATCCAGTAAAATTAAGTTTGTTTTAAGATTGTCTTTCCTTAGAGGATTTGTGCCTAAGGGCCTTCAAGTAACTGGCAAGGTTGATTAACTACAAATGAGAGAATACTTCATAAATCAAACATTAAATTCTGTTTTATAATTGCTATGAGAGTTTGGACCAGTTATACTGTTCATTATCAGAGAATGCACAGGAAATAATTTCTGGCTCATCTCTGTGAAAATTGAATTTCTGAGATAGTGCTATTAAGATTAAAAACACTATATTCAAATAACAATTCTTACCAATGCTCCTCATAGATATTTAGTTTGTTAAATATTTTAACTGAAAAACAATTTAACGTATAGTACTGTCTATTTTAATATGATGAGCCTTACTGTCAAAATTGATTAAACTCAGTCTATCAGCCACTTTTGAGATTAGTTGTATTCCATGTGTCATCCTAACCAAGATTAGAATGATTACTGCAGGACTTAAGCAAAATATTCTATCCCTTGGAGCAAGAACTTACTCAAGAAAGCAAGAAAGAGCATTTATTTAAAATTTGCTGATGAGCTAGGCTGCTTCTCACAAGTTTTCCATTACCAGTGGAATTATCAAAAGTATAAGTCCGAATTTCTCTTTCAGCCACATCAGACTTACCCATGTATCAACTGGTAACACTAAAATGGGTAAGAAATATGATCTACATTTCATTGGCCCTGCAAAGAGAAAATATGAAGGCAACAGTGCATTCTCCTGGCATACAAGTGAGCGTGTTCTTCATTACTGTCAGAACTTCTCAATCCGGACTCTGCTGCCCTAGCGAAACACTTTGAGCTTCAGGACCTTGCTTAAGACACTACTTGGCAACATCACAGGATGGCACTGTAAATAATATTCAGAAACATAACTTTTAATTTGATGTTGCTAAACCAGGCTTTCTATTCCTGGCCTGCTCCAATTTTCATCATCCCTCATAAATCATCTTTGCAGCCAGGCTCAACTCTCAAGGAGACATTGACTGAATGAATAATTCCTTCCAACATAAACATCAAAATTAACTATCCCTTCACAAAGTTTAACACATGTAGGACATAAAAAATCAGAAACTGGGGTGAAAACTTTGGGTTTGAGCTCATCAATACAGTGTAAGAAAGCTGTCACATCCCAAATATCATAAAGAATAGGTAAACACCCAATTACTTAAACTCTACCATTGAAGGGAAATACCATTCCAAATTTCTCTGCCCAAATCTCAGAGCACAGCTGATTGCAAAACTTTTGTTTCTTAATTATTCAGCATACTTTTTGGCTAATATTTTTTACAATCCTGGGCCACATCTCCTGGGTACAGCTGATCCTTTATTGTATGGGAATTAGAGCCAACAGATTATATCGGAGCAGTGCATGCTGGACATCTTGCCCTTAGAGTTGTGACAGGCTTGAGAGACAAAAAATACTGCATTTCTTTCTCAGTTATGGAAGAAACTGTTGGGAAGACTTGATTATGACGAAAGAACACAAAAAACAGAAGATACTAAAGCAAGTGTCCTGAATGTTTGCATTTCCAGTGCTTGAGGAAATGAAGGACATAATTGCTGAACAGGTATCATTTGCAGTGGTAATGTTGTGTCCCAGCTCATATAGCCCTTCTTCCAGATTTTTAAGAGGCATCTGACCCACAATTTTCATTCTTCTTCTCTGTGGTATTTGTTATTCTTTTCAAAGCTGATATTGCATATATGTAAGAAATGATCCATTATTTTCATGTAATTATTATTACTGTAAGAACCTTTACAGAGCATAAAGAGCCAGAAAAAGCAATGTACCTGCAAATTGACCTTGTGCTACCACATATTAAGAATTTATTACATTGTTCCTTTTCACTAACATAGATTTCGTCGGAGTTCTTGCTTTTTATCAGTTTGTTTAACATTAGTTTTGTGTGTCACTTGTTAGAAGAACCATAATGAGGTATGGTAAATTAAAATCAGGACAAAGATGTTGATTAATATGATACTTTAAATCAAAATTATTTCATTTTGTCAGTGACAGTTTTATCATGTTAGTTTTTATCATCTAAAATTCATGCATTCACATTCACACACATCTGCATGAAGAACTAGTAGATTTTCTATCAAATTTTGCAAAAAAACTTTTGTACTTTTTTATTCTATTTGAAGAGAAACCTGACATTATTTAAAAAAAACTTTCAGGACTGCTTCTCATTGATCTGATAACTATTTCTCAGATTTTAAAATTTTATTATTATTTTTGAGCTGAACTCAAGTATTTTATGGATACACACCAAAAAGAACTCAAAAAAAGTCAATTGTAATACTTGATCACATGCTTTGGCCCATGGCTTTCTTTCAAATCATGCTGTTTCAGCAGGTTTCTCGTGACTTTGTCCAAATATTATCAGCAAGTGAATGAAAGCACTCAGGATAGCTTATGGCCACATCCATCATCTTTACTAGCCAAGTATCACTGACAAAAGACTGTCACAGAAACTAATTTAAAAGTTGGGGGAAAAAAACTCTGATGTAAACAACAGTTCTACACAGCAGAGAATCCATACTTTATAAAATGCTTTCCCCTGCATGTCCAGAGACTTGCATCTAGCACTACTTGAAGCTGTATTACTTATTTCTTGCCTAAAAATGGAGTGATTGTTATGCCAAAATGTTCTATTAAAAAAAGAAACCCAGACAAATATTAAATTGATAAAAAGAAAATTACCTCATTAATAGCAGAAAAAGGGCTATTTATTTTACCTCCAGATATCTTAAATAATGGGTGGACAGTTGTTTTGACTGCTTCATATTTTAAATCTCTGGGGACCATGGTAAGAGCTATACAGAGGGAGAGAGATCCTAAGGAGTTTCTGGATAGGCTGCAGAGACAGGGTTCTGTTTTGGTGTAGGATTAAAGTTTGGGACATATATGCATAATTCATTATTAGATCCTGCCAGAGGCATATTCTATATTGGTAGGTGTAGATTTTTTAGCTGTTTATGGATGTCTGAGTCTGCTTGACTGCAGCCAGGGCTGTGATAAGACTTGAAAAGGGTTATTATGGTGGTTATTTAAATCTTACTTATTCCAGGTGGATCTGGGAATACTGAAATGTATGGTGTTGGGTGCAGTTTCTTCTAGATATTTTGAGAAATCTCTCTCTAATAAATGTTAATGCTGAATTCCAAAATTTAGACATTATTTACAAAACAGGCTTACTAGTTACAGGAAGCCCTTTTTGTTAGGAAATTTCAGAAAACAAACAAAAACACACCCCTGGAAAACCTGTCCTTAAGCAGTTGAAAAAATAGTTTTGAGAATTTCAGCTAAAATATGATTCCACTATGAGGAAAATTAACAGCATCTGTGTTTGTCTGCATTTATAAAGAGGATGTGGTATCAGCAGATAGGACAGCTCTGACAATCAAACCTTGAGGCTTTGAAGTCAAATTCATATGCTGCTGAACATCAGTCATACCCTGATGATAAATTCACTTTAATAAACAAGTACAAGAAAACAACACAGACTGTTGTCTCCAAATTTCACCTTCTACTTTTAGGAAGGAAGAACAATAGTATTTCAAAGTAATGAAAACAAAATATGGACCTCAGAAATCACAAAATCATAGAATGGTTTGTGTTAGAAGAGACCTTAAAGATGATCCCTTTCCAGCCCCCATAACACCTCCCACTAGACCAGGTTGCCCAAAGCCACATCCTGGGCTTTAAGTCCAGTGATGGGGCATCCACAGCTTCTCTGGGCACCTGTTCCAGTGCCTCACCACATTCAAAGTAAATAATTTCTTTCTTAAAATATCTCATGTAAACCTATCCTCTTTCTGTTACCCCTTGCCACATCAACACAGGTCCTTGTAAAAAGTGCCATTCACCCTAGACCCTGTAGTTTACCCAGTTAGCTCAACAGAGGGAACTGATGTTGACAGTTGTACTACACATATGATTGAAAATGCATGTGAGAAATACAACTTTCCTTAGTTAGGCAGTAATGATATTACCTTTAAAAGTGACTTGTGAATTGGGTGCACGAGGAAAAATCTGTAATTTTTGCAGCTTTGTTACACATTCACACAGACACATATATATATGCTTTTCAGGATAGTCAGAGGAGCTATGGTGAAGCTACAATTTAGGTGTAGCCATGACTTTGGTTCAGTAAATTATGCTACCCTGTGAGGCTGAATAAGTCATTGGGGACATAACACAGATGCTTCTTACTGGGCTATCAAGATTCATCTTTTTTCTGTCTTAGGTAGCCATACCATAGAGGCACATCTAAATATATTAAACTCCACTTAATTTAGATTTCTTACCTTTTTAATGAAAGCACACTTCAGAATCATTCTTTGATGCTCAAACCTGTCCTAATATCCAGCTTTGCCTTCACTACGGACCACTGAATTAAAATGTGCATACCTAAATTTAAGTAAAGAAAAAATACTGAACTTTGCAGATAGCAATGCAATTTCCTCATGAAGCAGCTGGCTCCTGGGCTGGTAAATACTCTCCCCACAGAGGTATGGAGTTCACTGTGAGTTAATATACCTGACATGGAGCAGGGCAAATTAGTTCCATATTTCTCTTCTTATAGTGCTATATGCCTTCAAAATGTCTGGGTATCTCTGCCCTGTCCTGAAGATATTTAAGCCTATTACCAAAGCTTGGAATACTTTTCATAAAGCTCCTGCTGTTAAGCAAAAATTTTTTCACAGACAGCAATATTGTCTGTCTAAAGAACATTTGCTCTATTAAAAAACAAACAAACAAAAAACCAAAAAAACAAAAACAAAAAACAAACAACAATAACAAAAAAACCAAAACCAAACCAAAACAAAAAAAACCCAAAACCACCAAACCAAAAACCTAAAATAATTCTACTCAGAAAGAGATATAATAAAAAAATATATGGCAAAAGAGATGCAAAAATAGAAGAAAAAAATATTTGAAATGTATCTATGAATCAGTTCAGGCATTATACGCCTTCTAGAACCTGAAAAATGAAATTCAAAACGGTATTTAACAATGCAAGATAAACTAAGTCCTGCTGAAGAAGAAATGTCCCCTTAACTAGGCAGACTATAAACCTATGTTGACTTCTGTATGAATAATAAAACTTTTTATGAGGAAAGAAGCACTTTTTCCATTTTACTCTAGTTTTGAAGGGCAATAAATTCTAAATTGCATTGATTGATAACTGTTAGACAAAGAACTTTAAAAATCAAATAAATATTACTAACGTATTTCCTCAAAAGCCATAAAGTGTTAGTTAAATAGTTTTTTCAATGGTTATAGCCTAAAATCAAGGATATATCTGTTTTCTGTGCACACTTTTCTTTGGTCACGTTTGTCTGACTGTGGATAGAGTAGTACTTTGTGCAGCAGGGACATTGGATCTGTATTCATTGGGAATATTGTTTGCTGTACAGACTAATGTTCTAATCTTGCCACCTTATCTTTGCAGTGTCTCTTTTGGATATAAATTCATAGAAGTACTGTATGTATCATAGACATCACATACACTTAGAAGGGAATTTATATATGAGTAATGAAGAGAAAGGATAGATTTTTAGGTTTTGTTGTCAGTTTTATCTCTAGCCTGACTCTCTTCTTTGCCATCTTCTCCGATCTCTCTGATGAATACACAATAAAGCCAGGTCACTGAAAAGTCATCTGCCAGATCACCTACGGATTTGAATGGAAGAAAATGATGTGGATCATAAAGTGGTGCTATAAAGTATGAGCCATGAAGATATGATAACAGAAACTGCATTCCAAGCTCTGCTCTAAGTTATTTGAATCAGTGCAGCTGAAGTCTCAGTATTGTCTCATTTCAAAAGTCTGTTTCACCACAGTATCAGAACTAAAACTTTATTTTAAGGTCATCTTCAGTTGGATTTATTCACATGTATTTTCCGAGATATAACTTTCATACCTAGCACTGTCTTACGGAGAAAGAAATCAAGTAGATATTTAGATGTGTAAAGTTAATGATCCTCAACATATTTAAACACATTTACATATCAGAGTAGGTACTGACTAAGGTAGTAGCATAGATGAGACTAAAACCAGACAGATGAATGGAACACATATCACTAATAAAGTGCATAGAAACCAACTTTCACATTAATTGTGAAGCTTGTCCTTTTATTTTTATTTATGAATCTACCTAAACTTTAAAATAACTCTGTTTAACTAAAAACCTATTTTCAATATTCTAAACAATTCCCCAGTGGAAAGGGAAAACATTTTGAAGGGTTTTAAAATAGCAAGCAGATGTGTCTTCCTTTAAATTACTTCAGTTTAAAACTCTAAACTACCTTACTTTTTTTTTCCTATGTTAATACCAACTATTATAAAGTGTTTCTCCCAATACTCATCATAATCACAAATCACTCTATTTCCATAAATTCTATTTGTAAGGACCACTGTAGTTTCCATGGTATTAACTTTTTCTATATTTTAATTTTTAAACTACAATTAAGTTTACTTCCATTTCTGTTACCATCTCTTTCAACAGTATATTTATTTTGTTGTCATTTTACATAGAAGCAAGAATTTTTCTATATTTTCATTGCAAAGATGTAGGGACTTCTCTTCAGGCCTCAGAGAATACTATAAATTTGTTGTATCTTCTATGATACCTTAATAAACACCCATTCTTGATTTATTATTTGAAAAATTTATTGTCCAACTTTTGTCTTCATTTTGAGACAAAAAATCAGTTTCTGTTAACTCTTATGTTAAAGAAATACTATTCTTATAGGGTATCATTTAATAATATAGTGGGGTTTGGAAATTTCTTGCAATTCTGTTCATTAATTTGTATTATGTTCAAACCATCTACTCAGTGAAATTATCAAACACTTATGACCAGCAGAGATTTCAGCAGCCCACAGATAATACAGCTTTCTGTCATTTCCTTTTTCAGAGCTTTAAAAATCACTTAGCTTCTCAAGACAATCTTCTATTTCTTTACATTTCCTTGTAGCTATGACCAGGGAGATTTCTTCTCACTTACCTGTCAGCACAAATTTAAAGGCAGTGACAATAGTAGTGAGCCCAGTCCCACTACACTGCAACCTCTGGTCTTGCACTGGGCTGTCCATGCTCAACCAGCCTTGTGCTTTCTCCAGGATGATGCCTTGCTTTGACAAATGTGGAAGGAGAGCACAGGGGAAAAGAAGGAACAGAAGAACAGAAACCTTATGGCACAACAGGAAATAAAAAAGATTGTCTTGTCTAGACAGGGAATATAAAAAGGTGAAGAATACATATGGTTACTGTCATCTCACACAGAGCAGGAAGGACAGACTGAAGAGGTATTGCAAATAAAAGTCAATGTCAGGTACACACTGCCCATGAATGAGTTCAGAGGTTAAAAAAAATTTTATAATAGCACTCCTAAATCTTACGCTTTTACTGCCAGATTTCATTATCAATAAAATTTTCAGTGCAATAACCCCAGGACAAACCTCCTGAAGTTTTTCTTTAGATTGAAGATAATTTTTGGATGAAATTTGTGTTGTGGTGCTTGAGATAGAAAAACACTGAACTGGCACTACATGTCTCCTCTGCTTCTACATTCCCAAGTAATCTCAACTGAACTCTCCAAGTGGTAGAGGACAAATAGAATTTTTTCTGCCATCGCACAGAGTATTTTAAAAGACAGACGGTGTGATTTGAAAGACTGGCTCTCAGTACGGCTGGCACTGGGAAGATCTGAGTGCCATGAAAAGGTTTGCAATGATCACAGACCTGCAGAACTAAAAATATCCTCAAATAACTATGGAAAAATCATTGTTGTCTTCTTTGGTTTTGTGAAGTCTTCCATGCACTTGAGGTTCAATGTAACTTTGTTTTTCGTTCATTTTTGAGGTTAAACAGCACATTAAGCTTTCCTACATAGTTTTTCCCTGTGGTTCATTTGACTCATTCAGTTAGCTCAACTGTCATTTGAAGTATAACTGCCAAATGAAAACACAATTTTTCATTCAGTCTTGTAGCACCTTGCAAGGGGACTTCAACATTGTTTTACACCTGTAAATTTTAACCCTATATGAGAATCATGAGTTAACTTTTAATTTTCCTCTGACATCCACTTTATAACTCATTTACTTGTTCAGTAAACATTTTGAGAAGGGATATCTTAAATATTTATATAATGCCTAGCACAAACTGCTCCTATACCCTGTCGTAGGCTCTAAGTCAACTGAAATACACGTAAAGAGTTTGTGAATGGCTGCTATTTCTATTGATGCTAATGGAAAGCATGCTTCAAAGTGATTCAGAAATTTTAAAACTACCTTTCTCCTCCAAATTGACTAGAAATTCCCAAGGTCTTAGCTCTCCAATAAGACCTACACAAATTTTAAAGATAGGCACAGAGTACAGAGAGAAAAAAATCCAGCACGCTGGAGAAATACTTCTGCATGCCTGATGTCATGCTCATCGAGGTAATTTAGTTTTCACAAATTACCATAACATTGTATATCAGTTGACTTTACTTTCTCATCTTAGAGCTGCTGTTTTCCATGAAAGAAAAGGATAGGCAAAGTTCTTAAACAGCATGACGGACTAGAAACAGAATCCATAAAACTGGAAAACACCAACATCATCAAGTCCAACCTTTGGCTGAACACCACCATACCAACCAGACTAGTGCATAAATTGCCATGTCCTGTTGTTTCTTGAGCACTTCCAAGGATGGTGACTCCACCACTTCCCCAGGCAGCCTGTTCCAGCTACCATTTCAGTGAAGAAATTCTGCCCAGACCTCCCCATGCCAAAGTTTAAACTTTGTCCTCTTATCCTGTCACTGGTTGCCAGGGAGAAAAAGCCAAACCTTTCCTTGTTACACCCTCCTTCCAGGTAGCTGTAGAGAGCAATAAGGTCTCCCCAGAACCTCCTTTTCTCCTGGCTAAGTAGCCCGAGTTTCCTCAGCCACTCCTCATATGGCTTACTTTATAAACCTATTAATTCAGTTTCCCCTGTATTTTGAGAACACTGCATCATCTGAAATAAAGGTGGGAGCAGAAGTGGCGGCAGGAAGATCATAATGAACCAAAAATTTAGAAAGAGCAATGTCTTACATTTTCTTTGAGTTATTGATATGTGCCTTTGATTTTAAAAAGAAAGAATATTTTACTTAGCAAAAACCTCTAGTTATTAATAATGGAGGAAAAATAAGAATCTAGAGAAAAATGGCTTTTTGATAAAGTTGTCATTAGTTTTTTATTTAAATGGTTGTAGGTTCTTCATAGCAATGTGACTTAAGGACCTATCACAATTCTTATCTTCTAATGTCCTATTTTTTCTAAGTTTTTGTCACATTATTACTGTTATTTGAAAGTAGAAGTTTGCATTTAATTGCTTAATAGTTAGTTGTAGAGCATTTGCAAAGATTAACGACAGACTGACAGAGGTTGATTATCCTCAATACAGTCAAGGCTGTATTGCACAGAACCAAAGTGGAATATGGAGTTGCAGGATATCTATTAATTTCCCTCTATTTCCAAACATTGTGACTACATTTATATATATATGTTTGTGTGTATATATGTGTACACGTGTACATACAAATAGGCGCAAAATGGTTTTCTTCTAGCAGCAGTGCAGTTATCCCAAGGGTGATGACAGAGTGTAGATTTGTTTGCCACCTGTGCCCTGTACTAATAAAAACTCTTTATTCCCACAAGAAAGAGGTCTACAGTAGCAAAAGTTAAAATACCAGCTCATTAATTCTGTCTATTGCTATAGTGCAAGAAAAGAATATTAAAAATAAAAAATTAGTGGATGTGGCTTGAAGTGTTTATAAAGCAAAATTCATCATCGATAAGGGAACTTTCGCACAGTAAAAGCAGCAGAATGGAATGGAATTCCACACCTCTGCAGTCACTCCACTGTAATCTGAGCACCTTGATTAGTACCAAGACTGTCCTCAAGTCACAGGTTTCTCTTTTGCTCTCTGTTACATAAATCAAAATTGCAGATCGGGACCTTAAGGCTTCAAAAATCTATTACTTAATAATTTCAAACAGTAATATCCTGTCTATTCTGTATGTTCATCAGGTATTGGAAAAAAATCTTTCAGTAGGAAAATTTCTTCCTTATGGGACCAGAGAAAGATTTAGGATTGTGAAGTTAAGGTTTGACAAGACAGAGATGGATGTGTACAAAGTTGCTCTTTAAAGATACTAAAGACAGTAATTTTCCTGTATTATAGTGATTTAATCATACTGATTTTTTGCATATTATACATAATGTTTATAAGTGAATGCATGTATGTATATATACAAATATATATGGTAGGTATTTTCCTTAAATCTATACAAACATGCAGTATATGTTATACTATTTGCCATGTATTATACTACAGTAGTGATAATAATTATTATTGCATAAAATTGCAAAAAGTAATACATTTATATCCTAAAGTTTTTTGTTCAATCTCAGATCTATTTCAGTCATAAAATCTCCCTAATACAGAGTTATTTTTAAGTTTTTCAGACTCTCCACTGTGAATTACTTCATTTCTAGATCTGTATTTCACCAATTTAAATATAATGATATGACTAATGATTTCATGAGGGCTTTTAGGCAGAAAATGATGACACCAGCCATCCACTTTAGGCAACTAAATGAGGTATTGTACTGCTTTCAAGGCAAAGCACCTGGAGTGCTCTGCTCCCTTTATCCCTGTTCTTAAGCTTTCTGGATTAAAGGGTTTTGTTCTAACTTGTTTCATTTAGAAACAGGTTTTAAAGCTCCTGGTGCAAAATTTATTACTGAAATATTGGGATCTAGCCTTCTTCCACTATTACAACTTTAAATATTCTAACACTGAACATAATTGCAATGAGAGTTTGAAGGAAAAAGGTCTCTCAGTTCAGACCTGGCACAGATTGACTCTCACAAAGGTGTATTTCTGTTAACTTTCCCAGAGACATTCCAGATTAACAGATGTAGAAGTGCTCCAGCACACAGGAGATAACTCCTATCAAACTCAAAGCCTTAACCTCTTGGTTAAAGTGATGTTAATGAAGGAGTCAAACTGAGCATCTCCTTTTCCACTCTCCTTTCATACCTGTGTTTGGTTAATGTAAGAATAATAGTAGCTCATTACTCTTTCATGTAGAACAGTGTATGCCCCCAATACTACTTTTGCTTGAACATAGCTATACCTTTTTGACTGAAATTTTAGTTTGAAAGGATGTTTGAGGTATTACAGGCCCTTGTATAAGCAAAGGACAGATATAAGGGGACTTAGTCCCTCTAGGTGAAGTTTTGTTTGCTTTCACAACAGTTATGCTGACCCCCTGATGACATCAGGACATTACTGTGATGGTAGGCAGTACACATGGGCAGCTACAGCTCGGACTGGCACAGGGGTGTCTGGCCTGAAAGGGGCTCTAACTGTTAAGGGAGGGGGTTCAAGGGGCTGAGGGTGCCCCTTGCTGGTTGCCTCCAGCACCCCAGAGCCTTCTTTTCAGAGCTACACTGCCAGCCTGGCCCCTGCCCCATGAACTCATCCTGTGGTGATGCAGGGTGCCCCATGTCCTTTTGCCCTCTTCAGGGCAGTTTCTCCAGCCTGTGCTTGCTCCCTTCTTCCACTCAGTGTGAGCTGCCTTACTCTCCTCTCTGAGCTGGAGTGATGCCCAGCTTGGTGAAAGGGTAAGTTTTGCAAGGCATTAGTCCTTCCCACAAAACTGTGTCAATGTAAGAGTGTTCAGGACTTAGACCTTCTGCTCACAGTGCTCAGACTTGTGATCAGCCTATGTTTGGCTGATTGCCTGATTGCTTATGCAAGGAAGGTCTGGAAAGATGGGTGCAGCATTTATTGTAATTTTAAAAGAAATACTTCCACCAGCTCCAACAGAAATGTACCATCTTACAGCACTACATTTCATTCATACAATTCTAGCTTCTCTGTGTTTTTTTCCACTTAATCTTTGAGTTTCCTCAGATAAAAGTTTTCAATAACAGTGTTTGCATGCAGATGATGCTCCAGCCTCTGTGCAGATGGTGTGTTGAACATGAGCAATGGATGCACATACCTTGTGAAGCGTGGACTCCAGCACCACTGCAGCAACAGCACATGCAGAAGTAGTAGCAGCATGTTTTCCCAGAGAACACAGAACTGAAGAATGCCATTCTCTGTCTCTAGCCATTCTTTAATACAGCTCCAATGTACTCTCTTACACCTCAGCCCAGCAAAAACTGGATTGTCCTATTTCTGTATTTTTGCTATAGTCAACAATTGAATGCTTTATTCTGACAGAAACTAAAGTAAACAAACCTCAAGGTACCACCACAATTAAACATACCAGTTGATCAAAAATGGGCCAAACAGAATACAGAGATATTTTTTGAACCAAGACTTAGGAGTTTAATAGTAAAGTTTTTGTTAGTGTTTCAGATTAAAACAGTATTTACACCATCTCTTCTATTCCTGTACAGGAGATAGACACTGATAAAGGTATCTCAACATGTGTCCAGCAGCAAACAAAATAGCTTGTTAGCACAACATGCTAAACTGAGAATTCTTTAAAAGGAATATCTTCATGAATCACTAACCTTCTAGAATTAGCAGTCATCCTCTACTATATCCCATATATCACAGCTTCAATGTACTTAATGTTCATCTAGGCTTAGTTTATCACATCTCCTTCTGTTATTGTCTGAAGTGCAGCTGCTCAATCTTTACCTTTTTTTTTTTTTAGTGAGTTCCCTAATGTACTGCAGGATTCTCATTGCTTCAGTATGCCATTGTTGATTTTTGTCTGCTCTTTTGCATGCAATTCATCTTCCTGTAGCTCCATTCATGATCTATGAGGCAAATGATTTCACCTGTCAGCTTGCAGTGTCTCACAGATCTGCTGAAATTGAACACATGGAAGGCTGAGGTGAAGCAGCAGTCTGTGATTTGCTTGTTTCTGGGCTATATCTAAGCTGTGCACAATTCTTCTCCATTTATATTGAAAGTTGTTGTTTCATCCTCTGGCCAAATAAAGCAAAATATCTGTATGAAGTGTTCATTTGCTGCTGTGTTGCATGCATTGTTGAAAATCAGCAAAACAAAACATCTTTCCTATATGTAAAGCTTTCAGGAACATTGCAGTGCTAAATATAGCTGAAACACAGAGCTCTGGATGTGACAGTCTTAATACAACCACCATGTTTTAGGGGCTACATCTGAGAGCTGTTTGTGTTTAGCTGGAGAGCATATGGGTTGCTATTTCAGATACTGCCAGTGACATGATCGTGTGTGTTTATGTATACAGAACTAGGTGAAAATGTTTCTTTATATTCTACAAACCTATTTTGAAAAGATTTAATGAGTGAGTCCAGAGCTATGGGGGAACAGATTCTTCTATCAGAGTAGACAAAACATTGTTTATAGGGCACTGCTCTGTATTTATATTCTTGTTTGACCATTTATCAAGCTTTTCTGTGGTAGGTAGATGCTCACCACAAAATTCCCTTAAACTTCTTTCAGAACTATTTTATTATTTTATTTCATAAAATAATTATATGCTCTTTGAGATAAGACTAAAAACTTTCTTGTTCCAAATCCCCTCAGAGTGTCCTACTCTCCTTCCAGATTCTGGACAGAAGGACTTGTGACTCTTGTCTGATAAACATTTTACTGATGGCACAAAAGCCAACACAGTGTTCTTTTGGGCTGCTTACCTTATTTGAGTACTTATTGTGAAAAAAAGTTTTCCCACTGGTGGTCCTGACCATGATTCTGGCTTTTTTTTTATTTTAGCTGATGGTGAGTTTTTTGGTTTTTGGGATTTTTTTCCCATTCCAATTCTGAAAAGTAATTTTTCTGAAGATAGAAATTTTCTACATCATGAGTGGCTTTTATGGCTAGGTAAAGCAGTAAAAACTGCATTACAGAAATGTTGATTTGTCACAGTTATAATTTGAATACAATCAGGGAGATTTTTTGTGGTTTTCCATAATTTAGGCAATATATATGTGCAGTATATGTCTAATGCTGTGGCATAGATTTGATGGATGCAATAAGTCGTAATTCTGATGCCATCTAATGCCTGGAGTTAAAAGAGACAACCACTCACCACTAAGTGTCTGTCACATAAGATCTGCTATATAGGTCTATATATACCTGTCTGTGCTTATGGCACTTATCTGCCTTTTTCA
>WBND01000634.1:239953-254461 GCA_013398595.1 Tychaedon coryphoeus | reverse complement strand
TCAGCAGTCTTAACCAGCTATTGAACCCCCTGCCAAACTTGAAGTCCTTCTTGTCCCATTGCTCCATCCCCCTAAAATTTTATTGAATAGAGAGATTCAATTCCTTGTTCTTGGAAATAAAAATTGTGAATACCCTGTGACTATCCATTTCTTCTGGTAGCAGCAAGTTAGCCAGGACAGGAATACACAGGAGAAAAAATTGGTATTTATCGGTTCTGTCTCTAGGTAAGAATGTTCTGTGAAGTATGGTGGGGTGCATTACAGGGAGTTTTGAGGCAAATTAACACAAATTTCTAGGGCACCAAGGTTCACTGTTTTAACTGTTTATGAACAATCACATTTGAGCAGGATGATTTGTTGAAGTCAAAACACTTTTCAGAAACAGTCGAGAGACATTTAAAATATTTTCAGTGTAAAGGCTTTGATCAAGAACAAACACTCGGGAGAGAAAGGCTTGCATCAAAAATTTGCCCTTTTCAACATGAAGCAAAAGTTTTGACACACTTCTAGTTAGAAGTGGCATTTAAAAGGCTTTGTTTTCATGCCAATGTAGAATAAAACAAATCTAGAACTTGAAAACTTAGTAAACCAAAGCACTATCTTCTAGAAAGCTCTAATTCTTGCTTTTAGTTAGAATAACTTTAATATTTAAAGATACTTAGGTGTAATAACACAAAAGTTGAACATTAATATATTATTTTCTTATACTATTTGTAATTACATTTTTAATATCAAACATTTCTTAGAATCTATCAAGTCACTGCATCATTATTTTATTTTAAAACAACGTTTATTGCTTTGATGTATATATATTATACACAAATATTTTAGAACATTGAATGACAACTCAACCATACAATTGGACAGATACATAACCTAAATAATCACTGCTCAAATAAAAAATAGTGGAAGTAATGGTTTGTACCATTCTTTTCTAGTTTTTTCAGTCGTTTAGTAGATTTTTTTGTAGTTCTGTACTGGCTGAAATCCATTTACTCAACTGGGTGTTACTAAGTCTTAAAAAATACATCAGAACAGTCCCAGCTGAATGTGGCATTTAGTCATCATTGATTTCTGTGCAGGGATCATCAAAATGTGAGCACTGTAAAGATCAGTTTCCAAAGCTTACCTAGAGTACATGGGTGTACAATTAGTGCTAATAAAATGAAAAAGATATTTCAAATGGTCTTCATAGTACTTGTAAAAATGCATTTGAAAAGAAAGGGAATCTGATACAGTGAAATTTTTGTACAGCCTTTTTTCTTCTATTTTTCATCATTTCATGCACCTTATTATCAAAAATTATTACACTTATTACAAAAATTGCATCATGAACCTTGATTTGGACTTGCAACAGGGGAATATGTCATTCAATAAAATGAAACCCTAAGTAGTGTTTTTATTCATATTTATCTTGATGAATTAATTCACTATTTTTTTCATCTTGTAAGAGTGTCAAGAGTCCTCAGTACCTATTGTGGAACCAGTTTCATGGATGCTGCATTAAAAAAAAAGCCCTACAATATATGGAGTGGTAGTTTGGGAAAACAAAATCTAGAAAGCAGACACAAGCTATGCAATAAACACTTTCTTTTACTGATCTCGTGCTTACCACGTGCTTGGTATTTAATCTTGCTAAATGGATCACTCATATAAACTTTATGAGTCTATATGAAATAGTTCCATATTTTTCTCTCTATATAATTTAGATCCCAAAAGTGTCATTGTAAAGATGCATCAAAGATGCAATCACGGATGCAGAGACATTTCAACCACAATGCAGAGACACTTCAACCCCATAAACTGAGGAGGATAACCTCAGGTATCATGATCTGGGCAATTCAAAGATGAAGAGCAGGTGCCATGAATCTGCTAAAATCCAAGAGTAGCAGCCACCTTTGCTGTTTGATATCAAGTGAAACAATCTGAATCACAGTTTTATTGTTGTGTTTATACATTCTACATTAGAAATCTACATAAAATCAAGAATGAACAACAGTTTTTTCATGCCAACATGCCTGAGATAGAAGTTCCTCTCCATGTCTTTGCTGAATTTTTATTTTTTTAAGCAAGTTACTTAAGAAAACATAATTGTCAGTCATTTAATCCACTCCAACACCTAGATACTCATAACAGGATTGTACTATAGCAAAAAAGCTTTCCTGATCTTTGGAGTTTTGTCATTCTTAGACAGCCTGCTTAATAGATGTTTATGCTTAATGTGAAAGTCTCTAATATATCTCTTTTAAGTGATCTTTATTCCTGAAAGATTCAGAAAATTTAAAAATAAATTTGATTAATACTGAAGGGACACAGAGAGGTAAGATGTGTGTTGCAGAATGTGTCCACTTCTTGTCATCCACTTGCTTTTCATTTTCTTCCAAATACATTGTTCTACTCATAAAGCAAGACAGCCAGGGAAAAGGAAAGGGCTAGCCGTGAATTTTAGATGCTGTTCTGTAAGGATAGCTGGACATCTGTTTTGTAAGAACATCTGGTTAAAAGGCCAAGAAAAGGAACAGGAAAAGAAAAAGGACACACATTTAGACTCATGAAAGGAGCAGCAGTTAATGAAATCTGCCAAGGTTGCAGGTTCAATCCTTGTATGAGCCATTCATTTAAGTGTCAGACTTGGTCATTCTTCTGGGTCCCTTCCAACTCAGACTATTCTGTGATTCTGTGAAAACCAGAATTGCTAGATGTGCTGGTAAAGGCATGAGGCCTTTGGTGACTTTGGGCAGATCAATTACAACTTTGTAATAGGTTGAAAAGGAAATTAGAATATTCTGGATGGTGTGAAAGAGAAAACTTACTGTAGGATATTTGAGGTGGATTACTGAAAGTGTGAAAAACTTTTTATTAAATGCTTGGGGGGATTATGAGAATTTCCTAAATTTACTATAGACTGCTTAGGAAAAGGATCAAATATAAAAAAAATATAGAGAGGCGCTATTGTAGAAGTGGCTCATATAAACAAACTGCACTTGCATGAGTCCTGTCTGTGATCATGGTATGGTTTCTCCTCACTTCTTGGTAAATTCCTGTTTCTGTCCTTGCAGAGATCTGTATGAGTGCTCATCCATCTTTTTGTGTGTGTGTGGTACTAGCAAACTCAACTCAGACTAACTGGGGAGTAGTTTGGCTGGCTGGTCTTAGAGCTGGATATGGGTGGAAGCAGTCTTGGGCCAGCCTGGAAAAGGGTAAGGGCTTTGTGTCATTTATATGAGTGTTATTTGTATGCATTTGGTGCATCTAAAGGCACTGTAGTCCTGGCTACACTTACCTACTGCTGGTCAGTCATGTCTACTTGCATGTGTGTGTGTGTTGGGAAATATGCTCATCTTTACTACTGGCTGAATCTTGTACAGAGAACCACAGCAACTTCAGATTTTCTTGGGGTCATGAGATTCATTAGGTTCAGGGGTATTTTAAGGGCATAATTTAAGTTGTCGTTCTATTTTTTTTTTTTTGAGAAGTATTATAACTATGATTACACTGAGGATTATTTTTTCAACATAGCAAAGTATTTCTGCAAGTACTGCAATACCATACACATTAAGGAGCAAAAACGTGGTTTTGGGTTTACTGTTCCCCTTTTTGTTCTGTACTTTTTTTTCCAAATTTTTTAATATGATCTTACTTTCCCTTATTGATGGGAAATTTTGCTCATTATTTTGTTGTTATTTTGTGACTGCAGTGTTTCTTTAAAATAAAATCTAGTTCTTTCTTTTTCCCATTACATTAATGCTAAACTAATGACTAAATAGAGCCTTCATAAATGTAGGCATAAGGAGACATACTTCAAAAATTTTGCATAAATGTTGTTTTGTACAAGTGACATAACAGAATTCCTTTTCAGAACAAAATGAATTGGGTGTTTTTTAAAATCAACATTATGTCAAAGGTTTTGTATAAGTTTATATATTTATAAATTCAGAATTTTTCATACATGAGAAACACCAGAAAATTTTGTTTGTGGTGACCTATTTTCCTGTTCCTATTTTTCACAGGATTTTGGTACCTTTATTCTCATTTTTCTACTGATTATTGCAATACAGAGGGATTATATTCTGCTGGCAATCACTCACTGATGAAAAGGAGGTGATGGAGAGCACAGTGTAGGCAGCATCTTCCCAGGAGTCATCTCATCAGAAACTGTGTTTCTTATTTTTATGTTCTGTGACTCACTTATTTTCATACTACTTAATGTTGCATAGAGGCTGGTAATTTACCCTTTACCTTTACCTGGTTATTTTGGAGTCTTTGCAATTTGTTTTCACACTTGGACATAGATTGATGTATGCCTGTCAAAATTGATATTTATGAAAACCTCATCTTTGAATCTTGTATTGTTGGGTGAGATCAAATGATTTCATCATAAACCTGTGATGCTTCATCTGTAAATGTGAGTCTGCTTTGCTACCACTTAACTCTGCCTCTGCAGAAAAAGAGAGGAACATTATATATGTTCCTATATAATACCAGAAATTTCTGTATTATTGATGTGATCTGAAGCATTTGCTTGACAGAGTTCACCTTTTTGCTGTATCTTTCCATTGTTGTCCAGCTTTTCATGGAAACAGTGATTTTGGGCAAAATTCATTATTGCATCACCATGATTTCTGTCCTAGGCAATGTAGGATATCTATAATACAGAAAACCCAACCCACACTAACCCATTTATTGTGTGTTAATGTGAGCAGCATTTTCATGCTGTTCTAAAGAAATTGAAACAAATGTTGAATTTTTTTATATTAAAATGCATTTATTTTTGCCATGTTATAGATCCATTGAGTATTTCGATATTGCATAAACAGTGTTTTCTGCTTGGTGATTCCTAGAATGACCTGTTGGTAGAAGTAAGCTACAAAAATACAGGTATCAGATCTGTTTATCTCACTTATTCACTTAAAAATCAAAAGATTTAAGGACGCAGCATCAAGATTTATACCTAAGACAAGTTATATTCTGTCTTCACATGAATGAAGACTGCATATCGTTAACATCCTGAAGGCAGTTACAATTTATAATCATTATTGTTACAATTCTATATTGCAGTCCTTACCTATGAAATCCAACTTGAATACCATTGCTTTTTGATGTAGAGAACTGTAACCTAGGCAAGCCAAGATCATCTCAGACAATTCCTGTCTGAGTGGTTATAGGCAATATTTTCAAAAGCATACAAGAGATTTAGGATCTTTAAGGTGTTAATTTTCATCAGGATTAGACTCCTAAATCATATAAATATGTTACCTAAAATAGCTTTACCATTCAAGACAAGCATCCTGGCAATGCTCGGTTTATTTTTTTTTTTTTACAATTTCTTTCATTTTATTTAAATAAGCAATCCAGTGGGGGAGGGGAGGGGCGAGGGGGTGTGGGTGGAGCTTAGATCCTAGAAAAATTAGTCAGGGATTTCTTAGCAGTCTCAAAACAATAGTATGTGTTGAGTCAAATGAGACTAACAAAGCATTTTTTTGCTACAACATAATAATCCAACCTCAAAAGGTCTTCCCTGTAAGCAGAGGTTGAACTGGCATACTCTAATGTGTTTTTTCATATAGAAATCTGATTAATGTCTAGAATTGTACTAACCTATAAATTTTGCTAATAGCTAGTGAGAGTTCCTCCAATAAATTAACCTTTTGATCTCTCCTTTTGGCAGTAAATCTCTTTATAAGTAGGATTATAAAAGTTAATTTAATAATATCACAAGAGTTTACATTAATACTGCCACAATGAATGAGCAAGCCAGTTTAAAAACATGACTACACCACATCATTTTGGACTAACTTGTTATAGTAGAAATGTATTCTATATATTTTTAAACTGTACCAGTTCTATCGAATCTGTTCAATTCCTTTCAGGTCATCTAATCTATAAACCTCTAAAACTATTTACTTGAACTGAATGATAGAAAAATATCAAAAAGTGTTCTGTAGAATTCAATCTTGCAGGAGAGAGCACAGAGTGTTTTCCATAGTGTAGTAGGATGTTCATAAGAGTGAGAGGGTCATCCCTTAACCCTGCTCAGAAAGGGTTATGAAAAAAAGTGTCAACTTGTGTGTAAAAGACTGAAGATAAGAGTATGTGACAAAGCAGTTCTCCAGTTAATACATAACTCTGTAGCAAGAGAAATACAACTAAAATTAAAAAAAAACATTCAACCCTATGTTCATTTAGGTCTGTTTAATTTGCCAAAAAGTCCCACAATGTGACTGTTGAATACATAACTAAACAATGAAAACAAAAAAAAGTAATATATTCTAGTGAAATAACAGTAACGCAGAGCAGATCTCTTTTTGCATTTAAGCAGAGATGCCAAGATTACTCTGTGTCTTTTTCTTCCATGGAATACAACAGACAGTGCATCGTACTGGATGCCTACTGCAGGACTCATCCAAGCTGTTTTATTCTATTCCTTTTATCTATTGCAACCAATTATTTTAAGAGTAAGGCAAGTTAGGGAATGGAATAGGACAGAATAAGGAAACAAAATGAACAGACAAAACCCACAAAATATCCAGCCTCCTCCAAAAGTCCCATATCACCTTCAGTACCCAATTGACCCCAGAAAATTATTTTGCAGGTGTTATTCAGTTCATACTGTTAGATCCCATGATTCATGCCTTTCATAACTGCCTGTGCTCTTGAATAACTCTACCTCGTATTTTTCCATAACCACAGTTGCCAAGAACACACAGTATTCCCTAGGAATAAACTTGAGTCAATACTCACGGATGAAAACAGAAGGCAATCCAGCCAAACCATGAATATCAGAAAATTTTCTACTATTATCTTTCATTCTATTTTTTCTTGAATTCAGCTAAGAGTGTTCTGTTTTCAAAAATATTTTCCTTTTACATTCTTGTAACACTGGAAAAGTACATTAAACAATTAAAAATAATTTAGAATACATTTCCAGTCCAACCTTGAAACACAGTTTCATAATAAATTTGAAATACTAGTCTTTAGCTCCAGTTTGAACTAAAAAGTGGGCACTGATGTCCTGAGTTATGAACTTTGTTTTTTACAGGCAATTCCTCAGGAGCAGCAGGAGTTCCTCACTAGAAATGAATCATAAGAACTGCATGAAACTTCAGCTAGGGATGGATAAGGAGCCAACCAAAAGCTTTAATGGAAGGGCAGGGATAGGTGACATTATGTGAGGGTCTGCTGCAGGTCACCCAACCAGATGAGATGCTCTAAAGATAGATAGGAGTGGACTCATCTCCACAAGCCCTGGTCCTCATGGGAGACCCTGACATCTCTTGGAGTGACAACACAGCAGGAATTCCTGGAATGCATTGCTGATAATTCATTCTCCAACGGAGAGAGTAGCTACCAAGGAAAAGTGTTTTGCTGGACCTTGTTGTCATCTACAAGGGTGTGCTGGAGGGAATGTGAAGCTCAAGGGCAGCCTGAGCTGCAGTGAGCTTGAAATGGTGGAGTTCAAGATCCTTCGGGCAGTGAGCAGGGCATACAACAAGCTCATTAGCCTGGACTTCAGGAGAGCAGATCTTTGCCTCTTCAGGGATCTGCTTGGTAGAATACCATGGAGTAAGGCCCTGAAAGGAAGAGGAGCTGTTTTGTATTCAAGAAAAAAGCTGTTTTATATTCAAGGGACACTTTCTCTGAGTGATGCATCCTGACAAAATCAGGAAAAACCACCAGATCACCTGCATGGATGAACAAGATGTTCCTGGAGAAATACAAATCCAAAAAGAAAGTCTACAGAGGGTGGAAGCAAGAAAGGGCAATCTGTGAGGAATGCAGAGAAATTGTCTAGGCAGACAGGAATCCAATTTAAATATGGCCTGGGTTATCAAGGGCAACAAGAACAGCTTCAGTAGATATGTGGGCAAAAGAAAGACCAGTGAAAATGTGGTTTCTATCTGTAAGGACATTATATGCTTGGTTATCCAGGATATGGAAAAGGCTGAGACTTCAATGACTTTTAGTCCTTGATCTTCAGTAGCAAGTGCCCCAGCCACACCACTCAAGTCACAGTCAAGGGGAGAATGAAGAACCACCTGCTGTAAGAGATCAGTTTTGAGACCATCTAAGGTGCACAAGTCCATGGGACCTGATGAGATACGTTCATGGGTCCTGTGGGTACTGTCAGAAGGAGAGGCTAAAGCATTTTCCAACATATTTGAGAAACTGTGACAGTCCAGTGAACAATTTACTGCAAGACTTTAACAGGATAAATGTATTCTTGCCATAAAACCAAAACATAATCTTTATAATGCCTCCCTCCTACATATTTCTTATGAAATTTCTTCCAGATATTGCAAAGAATTTTCTTCAGCAAAAGGTCAAATATTGATTTGTCTTGAACTTGTTTTAAACTTACTCATTAAACTGTAATAAAGATAAGTAACCACCAAAGCAGAACAGTTAAAAGTAATTATAATGCATGGTATCATATCTGTACTTATGCACATGGAGAGACCAGAAAAAAGTAGATATATAGAAATTCTTTAACGTGTTATTTCATATAGATGAATATTTTTTTTTACCATATTCTGTGAAGAGTGACTAGGTACTGGCTGTCAATTCTTCCATCCATTAATCCATTATACTAGCATACCAAGAAATTTAAATACTTAAATTTTTAAAATTTTGTCATTTGACTGAATCATATCCTGATGTTTTCTCCATTTAAAGATATTTGCATGCCATTGGTGCCTTATTGCTAGCAAAAGTCTTCCTCCAGAAACTTGCCAAGCATTGTCTTTAACAGAATAATTCACATTTAAATAAACTCCATGTGAAGGGTTCATTAAGTCACAAACACTTAAAGCTGTGTACCCTACTTCCCAAATCTGCACTATCTGTATAAGATAATTCAAACTACAAAGTTAAGGCTTTGTCCCAGCTGCTCAGTTCTATACAGTTTATCATTTGAGCATGTCTAATATTAAATACATGTATGAAGTTAGATTGTCATTAACATTTCTGAAAATAAATGGAGTCCTGCTTGTACTATGGGCATAACCTTCCACTTCAGTTGTTAAAAAAAAAATTGTACCATGAAGGGGTTTTTTTCCTACCTTGTAAGAGAAGGAATGGAGCTGACAGACTTTGCATTATGGTATGAAAAGAACCTGACTAATTATATTTTCACCTCATAACAGAAATCTGCAAGCAAAAAAAAAAAAATTACCTTTACTAAACCCCAAAGTGTAGCTCCTGCAAAAACTAACTAGATATACAAGGAACTTTAGGTTGCAAAATGTTTTTCTAAAATCTTGTAAGTTTGCCAAAAATACCCCACAACAAAATCCCCAAAACCCCACCAAACTAGAAAGGTTTACACTGCTAAATAAAACTTTACAGCAATTATTTGTTTGTTTTCTCAATGAATAAGTGATTCCATGAAAGAGGAAATTTTGGAACAGCCACAAATCTTCATGAATTCATGTTAAATGTGCGAAATTAGTTTGGCTAGAAAAATATGTGAGAGATAAAAGTAATGTAAGGGGAAAAAAAAAAGGTAATGGAAATAAATAACAACAACTGAGGACTGCTTCAGTGTTTGCTAGCACCAAAGTATCTGAGGAGGAAAAACTCCAAGCACTCTACCCAAAATAATAGCAGTAATAATAATAATAGTAGTAGTAGTAGTAGTAGTAGTAGTAGTAGTAGTAGTAGTAGTGGTAGTGGTAGTAGTAGTAGTAGTAGTAAAGAATGGCAAGCTTGTAAAATTCAGAAATTAGGTTCAAATTCCCAAACATAGGAAAGAAAGCAATTTTTCTACATCCCAGAAAAAAGACTGGGTCACTGGAGTAAAATGAAGATAGTTTGCCAGGGGGTAGCCCAAATAATTGTGTGCTAAGGTACTGCCAAGCCCCTTACATAGCACAATGGCAGGTGAGAATTCAAATTAAGACTCTGGAGGAGGAAGCACATTATCTAGGCCCCTCCAGGGGACCCTCAAGCCCTAATGTTCAGGTGGGAAATGTCCTTGCTTGGACATGGGAACATGGAGCTGCAGCAGTCTCTTCTTACCTGGTTCCTTAGTGGACCCCACATTATATATTTCCTCCAAGAGATATCTTCATTGTTTATCCATACATGTATTCCACACAAAAAGTTTTATTTGGTTCTATTTGTTATTTTGTGAAATGTAGGTGAAAGAACTTTTTTTTGGGGTAAGAAAAAACATCAAGCATGTTTTTGTTCTTCTGTCTCAAAAGTCATTAGGTGTCCTGATCCCACTCATCATTTTTATCAGTCTTTTGAATCTACAGATCTGTGTTTAAAAGCAGGTTCTGGAAATTTCACCTGTTGTTTATAGAGTTTCAATTTTTTTCTTCCAATAGGATGAAAAATCAATTTATAGAATTTAATTAATCAGTTGTGTGCAAAATCATGTTAATTTAACAAATGAGAACATTGTTTCACTGTAGACTGAAGTCCAACATTGCAGAGAAGCACTGCAGGTAAACCAGACTAATCAGTATCTAATCGCTTGTGACCACGGCTTTACCCCCAGAGCTGCAAGTCCACAACCTACTTTAGAAATAACTTTTATTATTATAGCTAATGGAGGAAAAGTGTATTTCTTTAGCAGTTCCAGTGTTTTCAAATGGCTCTCAGATGATATTGTCAAATTAACACAGATCATCACAAGGTTATTTCTCCATCACCAAGGCTAAATGTCTTTTACAAATTCTTCTGTGATGAAAGTGCATGTTGTTAAATTTTTTTAGATATTGCATATAAATGCACTTTTCCATTAGAAACCCATATTTTAGAGCACACATAATTTTACAGAGAAATTGCTCCTGGAGAATTTTTTTTTCAAGAATCTTGGGGATTTTTTTGCTTAGAATATGAGATTTTGCTTTGTTATATTTGATCTGCATCAGCCTGGATTGCATCCTGTATCTCTCAGATTTTTGATTTATGGGCTAGAGCACTGCTTTTTTATGAAAAAAAATTAATTCTGCTTCTGCTTAGGCAGGACAATGATGTGCATATTTAACTTTAAATGTCCTTTATGGGAATTGTTTCTAGTTTTGAGGAGGTCGGAATGTCTCTAAGCATTGTGAAGTGTTTCCTTTTTAGCTGTGTCTGTCACCTCTGGGCTGCCATGCAGGGAGGGGATGACAGTGTGTGACTGAAGGTGAACGTGATAGTATGTCTGTGTTAACTGCTGATAGTGATGTTTTCACACTCACCTAATGATCAAAGTAGACTACAAGGAGTTGGAAGCCAATATCAACTTATTGTAGGCTGCAAATTAATAACTGAGGGTAATCTCTTCAGTTATCTCGCTATAAAGTCTTTCCTAAGGATTCAAAGAAAATACATAGTTAGAGACAACTGTAACCTTTAAGAAATGATGAATTTAACGTAAAATTTATATGAAAAATATGAACACAGAGTTGGGAAGGTAAGACAGATGTGGTGAAAATAACACCAAGTTTGGAAAAAGGATTGAAATTTAGGAGAATGAAGCAGCCTGGTTTCTCAAATTGAAGGCTTATGAGATATGTTCACTGTCAAAACAAAATCAGGAGGGCATGAAGTGTTTGCATTTCAGACAGTGGGTGATCTCATTTGAAAAGGTCCCAGTTATATCTCACAATCCGATCTCCCTTTCTAATAAAATGAGTTCACTTTTCTTCTGGCAATACAGGCAAATACTCTGTGCCTGCTGCTGCTGCACTCACTGCCCTTCCCTTGTGGCTGTTTGTCTGCAGTGCCTGTCTCCTTGGTGCCATCTGCAATTCTTCATGGCCACAATCTCTTATGCAGTTGCCTTGCAAAGCAGTGGCAAAGATGATTTTGCATAGCACTTAAAGTATAATAAGAAAGGCCACTAGGGGATAGAGAATGTGTATTCCTGCAGCTCTGAGATGATGATCATTATGGAGACAACTGCTTTCAAAACTTGTAAAAATGAGAGTTTATAAAAAGACAAAATAACATATCGTATACTTCTCACCCTGTCGACGGTATGCACTGTGTAAGCAAATAGCACATCTGGCAGCTGATATACATTTTCCCTCTCTTTAATTATATGTATTTTCATGAACAGGAAATGTCTGATTGCAGCATATACATCTAATGACGTGAATTTTAAACCAAGTATTTAATACGTAGTCATCAGAAAAGCTTGCATGACTGATTTGTAATGGGTCACACCCCCAAAATACAAGGTCTATTGAAATTTGATCTTGCATATCTAAATCTGTTGTCTATGCAGAGCTAGATTTGTAAAATCTTGCAGACATTGACTGCCTGTTTCATATGAATTTAACTCTTTCACCTGCATTAAGAATCTAGTAAAAAAGGGCAGATTTTTTTTCTGTGTCTTTTGTGCAACAGAAATAAAATGTTAAATTTTGAAATCTAGTGCTATTTTGCTTTTTAGGCCACATATTCAAACCTCATTGTCTCACTTATGTAGTAGTACTTGAATTATTGATATGTAATAGATAATATTAACTTCATAAAACCTAATTGACCACATAATATAAAAGTTAATAAACCTCTGTGTTTATTAACTTATCCTGAATTTTGGGAAAAAAAATCCAAAGCGTATTAAATCATTGACTGGCTAATATGTTCAGACAGTTTCTGGTACAAAAGAGGAATGATTTAGAAACACCTTATTTATCAACTCTGTATTGTGACACATAGGTATATTTTTACATAATGGAAAATTTTAAATACATGGATATATAGAAAATTGAGTTACAACAAAACTATGTCAGCTGATGTGCAGAAGGACTTCATATAGATTACTGTGTATTCAACAAAGATAGAAAGGGACAGGTTCCTATTTTTCTGCTGAGGAGTAAGTCACTTCCACTTCAACTGCCATGACTTTTAAGACTTCCTCCTTGTGTCTAAAAATAATTTTATAATAAAAATGAAACTATCACTTTAAAATAGAGGCAATCCTTTTTGAAATGTAAAATTCTAAAGTGAAAAGTCCTTAATCTGTGTTAGTCACTTCAAGAAGTCACTGAACTCTAGCTAGGAGCTGAACCCTGGGATCCTTGTGTAAATTCATGCTGATGTCAGTGTTACTGATGTCCACTATTACAAGTTTCCAGTAGCAGGGAATGTTTCATTAGAAGAGAATTGACCTTTGCTTGAAAAATTAAGACCGCCATATTTGTCTCCAGATTTTCAACACATCAACCACTAAACAATGTAATTATTATTATTTAGAATTTTGATACAATGATAGTAATAACTTTCAAGGTCTTGTTATGTTCCATAAACTCCATACTCCTTTCTAAAAATGGAATTTTCTATTCAATTAGTGGTAGACATCCGAGTTCTGACTGATATTCCAGTATCACAACAAATACCAATGTCAGTGGAAGATCTTATTTCTCAACCCACTTCAGAATCAGGGTCATTAAAGACATTAAATCCACCAGCTGAGTTATTAATATGGTATTTAACATAACCAAATTAGGGCATCAGATTCAAGGGCTGGTGATGATATTGTTATCTCTTTATTTTTTTATCAAACAAATTAACTTCAGTGTTGAAGCTGCCCAGGAAACCAAGACCTTATTTTAGGATATGGCCAGGAACCAAGTACTTCTACTCCTTTGTAATTTTCAAAATAATTCCCCATAATCTTTTTCTCCGTTTTGTTCATTTGGTTTTTATTATTCTTGGCAGTCTTTCCCAATATATTATTCATTGTCTGCAGGTGATCCACATTTGATTAAGATCTTATTAATCCTGCATGCTCTAATGGCTCATTAAAATCCTTGTCTCCCTGCAGCACTTAGGCAGCAGCATTTTTGAGAAAATTTTGTGTTACACTGAAGAGAAGACTTGAAATAATCTATCTTTCTTTCTCTTTGACAAATATTAACGATATCCAAGGAAGGAAAATGTAAAGGCAATTGAGAGAGGGAAGAGGAGAAGAAAAGATAAAGGACTATACATTATATACTTCCATATATGAAGGCCATGCGTATAGCATATCTACATATCAGTCATTTTAAGGATGAATAATTTCAGGAGTGCTTCAGTAACCTACATTGTGGACTCAAATTCAGGAAATAGACTGGGAACAAAAAATCCTGTATTTTAGTGAAAAGAATTCAAAGTTCCAGAAGAAATCAAACCAAAAAAGGTCTCTTTAGCTCAGTATTCTTTGTATGACCCTATGTTGTACCCTTTTTCTTAGACAACCATAAAAGCAAAGCCAAGTGAGGTTTAAGACTTCTCTTGGTGTACCCTCTGTTCACTAGCCTAGTTTTGTGACCTGAAAATTGCACTCAGTCAACCACACTTTGAAGTGATCAATACATCCCCTTAATTGAATAAGTTTAAAACTACTTTGAATCAATTTATATTGCTGGTATCAAAAAGATCTCTTGGCAAAGAGCTTCACAGTTTTATTAAGAATTGTATCCAAATGCATTCTATTTTTCTTTAATTCTGTTACTGAATTATTTCATTGCATGACATAGGATAGGATAGGATAGGATAGGATAGGATAGGATAGGATAGGAT
>WBND01000634.1:150426-235652 GCA_013398595.1 Tychaedon coryphoeus | reverse complement strand
AGTTGCTGTTCATATATTAGTGCATATCTGCTAATTTTCTTACTCAGAGCATGGAATTTATCTCACCATCTGGCTATCCAAAATTTTTTTAAAATTTGTAGTTTATTATTTATTTATTGGCAAGTGAGAAAAAAAAAATCCAGAGCATGAATCTTTGCATTCCAGGTATCTATATATATATATATATATATATATATGTATGTGTGCACATATGTTATGTATGTATAAATCTTTTGGAAGTGGTTGTCTCCTTTAACTTGTCATAAAAAATGAATGGAATCAACTTTAATATTTGGACAGGTAAAATGAAGACAGCTGAGATTTACCATGGCCTTTAAAATACATGTGCTTTCTTTCTTACCCTTATTTTTTCTGTTTTCTACTTAAACAAAGGAACCTCCATCATACCCAGGCAAATTGGTAATATTCACTACTATTCATTTCAGTCCATAATGAGAGACTGGCAAAAACTGCAACAATTCAACACTGAAAAAACTCACTTTGTTTGTACTGAAAAATCAAACTGTGAAAAAAAATACACCCATGTATTTCAGTCTAGACGTGAAAATCATCAAGACAATCCACTTACCTAAAGAATAGAAACTTAAGACTGATAGCCAAACTCAAAGTAGCTAATTGAACATAGTCAGCTACATTCAGAAGGGACAGGCATCTGAGTTGAAAACACAATTCTTGGAAAAACAACTGATTTTAGAAGACAGATTTTGTAAAGGCTGCAGTATCTGTCTTGGTTCTGGACAGAAATGCCCATCTACTTGGGTAGAGCTGTACTATTTTCAAGTAGTGAGCAGCAGGGCTGGCTGCAGCAGCTGCTGGAGCTCGGAGTGGCTGCTCCCTAGCATCCCCAGAATCCCCAGCATCCCCAGCATCCCCAGCATCCCCAGCATCCCCAGCATCCCCAGCATCCCAGCCTGGCACTGGGCGGACACCAGCGCCAGCTCCTCCGCGCCCCTGGCGCCCCTGAGCCGAGAGGGAGGAGAACAGCCTTCATCTCTGAGTAAAAAGCCCCTGTAGATGACATCATTTTAATTATTTTTTTATACTGAGCCAGTGAGTCTATTGTTTTAGTTTCCAACAGAGTTCTTAAAATCAAAACAATTCATCTAGTTTAAAGCAATTCTTTTTAGCTGTTGAAGTCACTCTGTTCTGCTGCATCTTTTATGACCAGATTGCAGTCTGTTCTCTGCAGAGTATGCAGAGAGAGTAAAAAAATGTATTGGTTTGGAAGGCTTTGGTTTTGGTAGATTATTCTCTTTCATTTAGGGTTTATTTTGCTGTTTTTTTTTATTGGAGGTATATAAAGATTTTTGTTTCACCACAAAACAAGTGAAAAAGGGAAATAAACACTCAGCCACTACATGTTAAAACTGTAGTCTACTAGAACTGCAATCTACATTTTTCATGTCACTGTCTTATTATCTATAAGACAGATAGATATTACCTATATTTATTATCTGCACCATGTTTATTGGAACAAAGAAATCATCAATGATGAATAAAAAATTTAATGTGGCAATTCACTCTCTAATACATTATTTGATTAAAATGACTTTCAGTGGTTGGAGGAAAGACACAGCTAAATTTTAACTTTTTTTTAAATTGATTTGGTTTGGGTTTTTGTTTTCTTTTTCTTTACATTAACCTTTGGAAGTATGTCTCATATGTTTCATTTTTAATCAAGTTAAGAGACTGAGCCTCAGATTATGTGCAAAACCAAATAACTAGATTTTTTTTCCGTAACGGCTGTAGCATTTGCTTTTGACAATAACAATTTCCTTTCTAAACTATCCCTGAATTGTCCCTATTATAATACTATTGAATGACTATAAAAGAAATCTGACTTCTCACTAACACTTTTTATCTAACTTTCCAATGCAATTCATAAAGTTAACTTGCAACTCTAAAAACCATTTGAAATTGAGGAGATGTCAGATTTTGGATAATTTTTAGATAGGTGAACTATAGCAAATCTCTTTCCCATTTTCACAGCGTTGCATTCAGACCAGTTCTTCTTGAACTTGTATTCTGAGATGCTGGAGGAGAAGGGAAGAGAAAGGATAGGAAAGGATGCAGCTTTCATAAATGCAAAGTCTGATTTACTAATAGGAGATACTAGTGAAGACTTTTGTCTTGTTTTGTTTTCTATAATTTAAGTATAAATCACTAAGTAAAACGACATCATATTTTGTACATTTTAAAACCCCATCTAGACGTGTGATTTCACTGTGTATGAAGCATTTAACATTTTTGAAATTTTATGATAAAATTGACCTTTTTCCAATGGCTCCATATTAGAATATTTTAAACATCTTGGCACCAGTTTGGATATTTTCTGTAAATCCATTTGCAATTTCATTAAATTCAGAAGTAAAGTATAACAGTTGCATGGTAGCAATTTTTAAAAGACAGGGATTTTTTCATACTAAAATGAGATAAAAAATACTATTTTCTTTTCTAATGATGGTGTGTATATAATCATATTCAGGAATATCTTTTCAATGATTAAGCTATAAATTTTACTAATCTTCAGAAAGCTGAATATTTAAAACCATTATTCCAAATTGTGCTCTCCCAGCATGATGACAAAAAGCATCAGTAAATTTTCCATAATTTCTCATGATCAGAAGTTGTAACACTTTCTTATTAATTCATTATTGATTTTACCTTTAAAATTCAATATTTCAAACAATCAAAAAGATATTTTATATATATAGTTTATTTTCTCAATAGTCTTACTAACAATGTTTTTGCCACTGATTAACTCTTTTGAAAAGTCATTCTCATGTAGAATGTGACCTTGAGGCTGGGAGAATCTAAGATGTTGTGAAGTGAGAGGAGCACAGCTCAGAGCAGAGCAGAAGAAAAGGTCATTATATTCTAGAAATTCACTGCAGTATTACAGCACCCTATTAGTGTAGTTCTGTTTGGAACATGACCAAAAACCAAGTTTCAATTCAAAACATGCATTTTAATTTTGATCATGTTCCAAGCTAAATTACATTAATAGAGTATTGTAAATAAAGCAGTTTTACCGGAGGAATGAAAATATGACAGCTTTTACTCTGCCCCTCTCTCCATTACATCATTGGCTCTTCTGTAGTATTGAAAAGTTGGCGTGAAACTGAGCTCTTCAGGATGCCAGCTTCATGATCTCTTCTAGTTAAAGTTCAAAAGAACATTCTGGCAAGTGAACAAGTGTTAGTATGTCAGAGAAATGTTAAAAACAACAATGATAAGAGAGTAGGGAAGAGCAGCATGACAATGTGACACTGCCAGTCTTCATTAGGCTGAATTCTCAGTAGATTTCAAGGGCTGAACTATGAGATGCATGAATTTGGCCACATGCCTTGAATTTCCCATTGCATGTATTTGTAAAATCAATCCTTTAGCATAGTGTATATATGTAGAAACAGTCTGTTAGACTGAATTGGACTTCTGCATCAATAATTCTTAAACTGTCTTCGAAATACTAACCTCACTGAGGGGAAGTGCATCTGCTTATGTGACAAATAGGTCTATACAATCTAACTAGGGGATATTTTTTCTGTCTGAAAAAAAAATCGTAGGTAATGTCATGGTAGGTAAATACTAATAAACTTTCTGTAATACATAATTACACACTTGTGTCTCTATATGCCATATTTAATATAAATTTAGATAATAATAAATCGAAAATATTTATTTTGTTTAATTTTTTTTTTGTTTGTTTTGATAACAATGTAATTAGAGTCCCTCCAACTAGAAATGTCTGCAATGCAGCTGGGATATTTGCACAGCTAGGATGATTCATGCAAGATAGTCTTCAACCAAATAGCTTGAACATTGTGGCTGGGAAAGAAGTCCAACCAACATGAATCCAAAGATCAAAGTGATGCACCGATTTATTATCAACATATAATTAACCAACCATTAGTGAACTATCAATTTAGGATAAATATTAACCATGCAGGAGATATACCACATTATCAGACAGTTGCAAAATGTTATACATATAAATAAATACCACCAGGTTCCAGTATTTAAAGGATTGCTACCAAGGTGATAGAGACTCCTTTAAAAGAATCACATGAAACAGATGAGGGTTGATGGGTAAAAGTTACTCCTGGAAAGATTTCTATTGAACACAAAGTAAATTTTTGACAAGAAAACAATCAGCCATTCAAATTATCTCCTCAGAGAAGTGATCAATTCCACATCAGTGATCACTGTTTAAGATCCAGTTGGACATGGTCCTGGGCTGTCTTGTCTAGAGCCTGCTTTTGTCAAGAAAGGTTGGATCAGATGATCCTTGAGGTCTTTTTGTGACAGACTGAAATTATTAAGGGCTTAGACATCAGACCAGTAGAGGACTTTTGTCCACTGTAGCAAATGGTGCAAAGAAGCATCTGCTCATCTGGGACCATTAAAGCCCTCTCCTCCTCAAATATGCCTACTAACTGGAATTTGGTCTGTGATGGAACTTGAGATAAGATAAAGGTGATGTCCAATTATCCCTGATCTAAAGAGAAGCAAATAAGGCTGGGGAGAGGAATGTAACCACAAGTGTGGTTACAGAGAGACTGGAATGCTAATGTCTCAATCACAGTGCAAGTTGAGGACCTTCACCTCAGGCTACAGGCTGGTGTTGTACAAGATAAGGGAGAGGCTGATAAGAGACAGATCCTGCAAGGCAGGATAATGCTTTTTGTCATGCCAAAGCCCTTACACAAATGGCTCAGCTGTGAAAACTTCCCTCTGGAGAAATAACAGGAATTGACATGAGAGGCAGCTGTAGCATATTGGGAACTGTCATGGACGCTCCAAAAGTGGTCCATCAACATTACATCAGTGAGAATTCCCTGCCCCAGGAGGGGAACCTAGGTGCTTCACCTCAACCTGAGCTAATAAAATGCATGAAAACTTGGTCTTTTGTGGACTTCTCTCACCTCCTGACAGATCCAGCCTGTTGACCACCACTTCAACAAACTTTTAAACTGCAACAACCAAGGCTGGTTGCAAGGAGCCCAGGTGGTGACATCTTTCTACTTTTACCTTTTTCTTCATTTTCCTTATACATTTTCTTCAGTATTACTTTTGTGCTTTTATATTGCTATGTTACTTTAGGTTACCTTTTCTCACACATTTATGCCACCTCCTTGGAATTCTGTTTAGTCTTGTTTTCAAGAAAAGAATTTCTAACACGGACATCATGTTTTGTATCATCACTTGTGAGACCTAAAAAATATAGAGCTAAAAGCTCCTGGAGAGTCTTCAAGAGGCAGGCCCAAAGTGGGGGGGGAGGGGGGGTTTACCAGGACAACTGTTCTCCTATTGGATGTGCCTGCTAGATATACTAATTAATTCATCTTATAAAATTATAGAAATTCAATCCTGAGTGTGCATATATTAATGCACCTGAAAGCTTTCATTAAAGAACTGCTGTTTATATCACCACTTTAACATTTTTTGGAAAGTCTTTATGTTCCAGGCAACAGGTTTCCCAGCTTGTAACACCTTTTCAACCTTGCATTCTGTGTTTGCTACACACTCTTTAATTATTCATCCCAAGCAGGTAATTCCCCACAACCATAGTCCTTGACTAGGGGCGGGGGGGTGCAGGCCCCCACTCTTCTGGGCATGTGGGAATCCCTCCTTGCACACACCTGCTCTAGGAGACCTGAGTGCCCTGGCTGCCTTTCCAGGGATGGGTAATAGCCCCAGAGGATGAGCTCACATCCCTAGGGTGCAGGTGCTGGAGTATCCCCATGGTGGATGTGGGTGAGATGTGGCAGCAGCTGGGGATGCCAGTAATGTGAGAAAAAAATGAAAGTGTAAAAGCATGAACGGTTAAGGAAGCCTGGTGTGTTCAGGTTGTATGGAAGCTTTTGTCTCCTCTCTCTCCATAAACAGAAAGTTAGACATATTAAGCCTCAGAGCCTCACATTGAGCATCGTTATAACAAAATCTAATTTTGTACTCAGTTAATGGTAGGAGACAATATAAAATCATAGAGTCATTTAGGTTAAAGGAACCTCTAAGATAATTCTAAGTTAGTCTAGCACTGCCAAGTCTTAAGCTTTAATATCTACAACACCAGTATTCTGCAACTGCAGGAGCAGGTAATGTTAACTGGAATATATCATTGGAAAAAAACAGCAAACTTATACAGATGAAAATTATTGCACATACCTACCTGATATGTTGGTTCTGTTTATTACCCGGAATTCACCTTTGCTTCATGGCCCATTTTGAAAGTAGATGAAAGATGTACTTTATTAATAGCTTACATTAAATGCTGGTAAAATATAGCCCTTAACCACTGTAGAGTCATTAGAATTGATAAGGTCATCCCATCATTAAATGTAGCAGCAAAACCAGGCCACTAGTAGCAAGTCAGTTGTAATGAATCTTAGCTATTATCATATTTTCACACATAAGGGTCTTTTACAAGTGTTATTGTTTAGATGCCTCTCCTATTCACTTATTTTTTCGTTGGGTACCAAGGAAATAGGTCTTCATCTGCACATTTAAACAAGGTAAAATAAAAAGAGCACTGCTCCGCTGTGTGATTATTTAAAAAACAACTGTACACAGAGTGTTTGCCTTTTTAAAAAGTCTTTCCCTGTTACAAATACAGATTCTTAATATAGAAACTATAGTCTACAATTATAGCATAAATAAACAAATAAACAAACAAACAAATAAATAAATAAATAAATAAAACTTTCACTCAAGTAAAATTTCTTATTGGTTTCAGGAAATTTCACTTAGTAACTGCTATGCCAAGAAGATGCTTGGCTCAATGTATCTGGCTTTGATTTATACACCTGATATAGGAAACAAGTAGAATTCTAAATATTTAAACTTTTTGGGATGACTGGAAGCCTATTCAAGCCACTACAATCTGTACCTTGATCACTGATACAAGTTATCAGTTCTTCAGCTGCCTGTCTATAAAAAAAAGGAGAAAATTATGTTTTTTGTAAGTCACAGTGGTGATGTGAGGAGGCTTGTGAAATGCACAATTAGTTAAGTAAATTCAAGACAAAAGTGATTCAGAATATTACATGAACCAATACATGTACCATATAATCTACACAGCCAATGGAGAGAAGCAATCATGACACTCTGACCGGACACACAACGTTGTTGAATTTAGATACTGGTACTGCTTCTTGTATGTAGCAAACCTGTATGTGTTCTGAAGCTTGGATATTCAAACTGCTATTGCTACCCATGCTGTTAATATTATGGCATTCATAATACCTGTTAAGAACACTGACTGCAAGCAATCTCAATGTAATCAGCTGCAATAATTTACAATATTAGATATATGAAAAGCATCTAAGTAAAAAGGAAGCACATACTTAACGTTTAATTTCTTTCAAAAAGAACAGTTATCTTTTTTTCTGATAAAAGTTGCAGACTAATGAAATAATTTTCATTGGACAGAGTACAAATAACTTGCTCACTACCAGCACTGCATCAGATGGTCTACTTGCTGTCATCTTCCATAAGTTCATTATCAGACTTGAGAAAAATCTCAAGATAGCAAGGTCTCAAGCAGTCTGTGGAAATGGTCAGTTTACCATATGGTAAGTGAAAACCTATTTTTTTACTTGGTCAAAGATCATATACCACTTGTAAAATAAAGAGGTGTAAACCTGAGTAAAATTTTATATGGAAATTCTCATCATTTGCTATTTCATCTTCAAATTTTTTCGCCTTCCAAACATGCAGATGGAATTGTGCAGAAGTTTTTCTCTTCTTTCACAGATACAAAGAGTTTTATGCCCTTTGTATACTGCACTCTTCCATCAGGATAAGATTTCCAGCTACAGCTGTTGATTCAACCAGTGCATTTATTCAAAGAAATTTTTTTCTCGGTCTTATGAAGTGTGGTGGCAAAGTATTCTCAGACGAAGCCTAAAACAATACTTGGGAAAAATATTTCTGAATTGAATCTGATCTAATGATCTAAGATATAGCTTTTGTCTTTGTCCCAACTTGAGTTCTGTAATACTTTCACTAATACTAAAAACAGCCTTAGGAGGGTATTACAAAATTACGGTAAAAAAGGAGAATTCTAAGAGAGGGGGAAAAAATGGTTGGAAGGGAACATATTTGGTTGAATTTTATAAGCAGGAGACCTTTTTTCTTGGATGATCTTATAACAATGTTTATAAACAGTTATCTTATTTAACGCAACTGATAAAACCAGGTGCTGGTTTTATGATAATCATTAGCAAATGTCTCCATAACTTCAGCAGACTGACAATACGATGTTGATCCAAACAGCTAACTCACCAGATTTCACAATTCCTGATAAGAAAACAGATAAGGAAATACCCATTCATTTTCTGCAGAAAAGATATACATCACTATGTAAGCACCATGTTTTACTAGACAGTATTTCAGGTTTTGGATTAATCAATTATTATGGTACATTATTACTACTTGTAAAGCATTTGCAGATTCTTGCAGGAGCAAGCACTGGTGAACTGCTACACATGGTAACCTGAAGGCATATCTCAGATCAAAATGTATTAACTAAAAAAGTCTATCTTTTAGACAGGCTAAGCAAAATTATGTTTTACATATGAAATAGGCCTGTTTTACAATTAACAAAAAGAAAAATTATTAAATCAAGCCACATAGCTAATCAGTAGCAGAGTAAAGAACAGTATAACTTGAATTTTCTGTGTGTGCTAGTTACCCTGGCTGCTTTGCAAGGGATATAATCTTAGCACTAGGTCCTAGCTTCCTACAGAAAATCGTTCATACTCTGAGCTCTGGAAGTCTTCTCTTTCACTTCTGTTGGTCAAAATGTCAGTTGCCATACACTCATCAAACTGGAAAAAGTAAAGATAAAATAGTCCTCTTAAAAGTCTAATACTAGTGAACAGTTCTCAAATGTTTTAAAAGACTTGTGAATAAATGAAAGTCCTATGCCACTGCATGAATTACTACGATTTCAAAAATGGTGCCAAAAGTAGGGAGCCAATATTGTCCCTCAATAACAAGGGTCACCGGGGTGACAAAGATGAGCTTGTTGGAGAGAAGACATTTTACCTGTGGTAAAATTTCCTAAGGAGACAAATGCATAATCAGGAAGACTAGAGTGTAAGTGAAAATTTACCACTGCATGAGGAATTACATGAATATGACATGTATCAATATCTCAGGGAACATTCACTTGGCTGTGATGTGAGAGAAGGGTAAGTTGGAGAAAAATGGAAGAAAGTATTTCAAAAACAAAGCTGTCTGCTGCTGTTTTTCATTGCCCATGTTGCACTGGTAAAAACTGGGATTACGGCAGGATTACACAGCAGAGGAACACTGGTGCTTTCTCATAATTAATTGAAAGAGGCACTGTGATATTCTGGGCACAGGAAAAAGAGTATTTTTCCAGCAGGCTGCCCCTCTCCCTAACGCACAACTGCCTAAGGTTTTGCCTGTCTCTACTCTTTACAGAAAAGGCTGCTGGTTCCAGCAGTGGATGTACAGTCTTGACTGCCAGGTAGGGACAATCAGAACATCAATCATAGCCAATTAATATCTTTTGGACATTTCTGAGCCTGGAGACTATTTTAACAGAAGAGGAGGCTTGTTTACAGTCTCCAGGCTTTTCTTGTTCTGGGAAACAAGCTGTGTGCCACAGCCTTTAAAAATCACTACTATATATTTATGAAATGAAAAACAATGTCTAACTAAATGTTAATCAGAAAGTTCTGGATTCCATCCTAGCTTTCAGATTTTATGATGGATGATGACTGCTTCCTTTATTAAAAGCCATCCTCCTTTCTCTAAATCACTTTACTCTGTTTTTTGGTGGACAGTTGCAGTTGTACAGGCAATGCAACAATTTTGCACCTGATGTTGGACATTCATCTTTTTACATAGACTCCTGTCACTTGTTCTGCCAAAATCTTTAGCAGAATACATTTTCCAGGAGTATCCTATTATAAAACCTTAAGCAAAAGAGGTGTCCAAGGAAGAAAACAGTTGAATTGAAACAGATATTAAGAAAGCTTTAGCTTATGATCTTTTGATTGATTAGGAGACTATCAATTTCTGATCCTTCTTTCTCTGTAAATTTGATGACTGCCTTACCCTGGGAGCAGCATACATTTGTTTGGGGGGCTTTTTGTTTGGTTGGGTTTTTTTTTCCTTTTTTTTTTATTTTTTTTTTTAATTTTTAGGCAAATCCAGAAATATAAATCTATATTTCCAGAAGGAAAACCTTTTTTCAGAAGGAAAACCTCTTCAGTTGAGTTTTGAATCACATTTTGAACAACTATTTCAGACATGAAAATACAGTGTCACTAGAGGACAATTAATTTCAGCTTGGATTTAGGGCTTTACTTTGACAGACTGTCCAACCAGCACTTTCCTTTTAACACCAGATGCAATACTGTTAACTTAAAGGACCATATTCAAGACAGAGATATATATTCCAACAAGAGATTACTTGCATTACTTATGGCAAAGTAGTGAAACAAAGATTTTTAAGCATATAATTAATTTCCATTATTTAAACTATTGATTCACTTTTAGCATATCATCCATCTTGGACAAAAAAACCCTGGTGATCAATTTTGTAATTTTTCATAATAATCATTCCCTTGCCCAGTGTTTATGCTCCTTTTTCCTATTGTGCTGAACATGAACTGAGAGAATATTATGCTGTTATTTATTTTTCATAAAACATTATAGTGTTTTGCAAGATGACGGAAAAAATATATTATCAAGGTTATGACATAATTATCTAAGGGCACAGCAAAATTATAAAGTGAATCTCCTGACACTTTTTAGACTATTCTTTCAGGACCTGAGAAAACAAAGTCTCAGTCCTAAAATAAAGCTGCTTTCTATTAATTACACTATTCTGTTATAAATTCTCACTTTGTTGGCTTGGCTATCAAAAATTTCAGAATTAGCTTAATGTTCTCCTTCAGACACTCTAAATCCAGTATAAAATTTTGTAAAAAATGTGGCACTAAAAATCTCCTAGCAAAAGGAACAATACTTACATTTTCATATATGCATATGTTTATCTATGCATATGCTATATAAGTATATTTCACAAATAAATTGAATACTGCACTCTCTGAAAATATTTGACATTGTTCCAAAATTAATGAGGCTGGAATATTTTCATCACATTATGGGCAGAAGATTTGCAATAAATTTTGTTTATTGTTATGTATGAGTCACAAATTATTATCAAATACAAGTCTTCTATTTTTTATAAAATACAACTCATAAAAAAATGCATAGTTTTTAACCCATAGTCCTGAATGTGAATAACATTTGGGGAAAAATAAAATTCTTTGCAACATAGACAATGATTTAATCAATCATTATGAAAAAATAGTATATTAGTTTAATATATGAATTTATGGATACATTATTATCACTTTCTCATCTTTGTGCATCTTTAATATATATTTGAAAAAAAATTCTTATTTGTGTGATGAAATATTGATATTTTAGTATTTAGTCTTTTAGTATTTCGTACATTCATATCTCATACGTCTGTCTTAGGAAAAAGATATGTTTTGTCCCTCTCTTTTTCCCTTAATATGTAGTTGCATACATAAAGAGGAGGTCACACTAGTAGAATCTAAAGATTCTACAAATTAATTCAAACCAAATACTTTAAAGGAAAATTGGATTTTTTGTTGGATTACTAATATAAGTCAAGGTACCACTCCAACAATTTCTTTAAAGTGTACATATCCTCTCTATCTGTTTCAAAATATTTTTTCAATAACAGAAAAGTAACTTAATTGCTAGGCAAGTTGTTCCATTAATTTATTTTTGTCATCTCAGTTTACCAACCTCAGCTTTAAATATGATATTTTCATGCTTTTTCTTCATGGATTGTCAGAAAAAAATTAATTTAAAGAAATTGCTGTCCATGATCAAGTTACTGTTGCTCTCTCGTTGGTAACTAAACTGCCAGAACTGTACTCTGTTCCTTTAGGATTAAACTACTGGTGTCAATAATACCTGACTGAAAGAAGTTACCAACCCTGACAGCTATGCATGGTTGTGTCTGCCCTGGTGACTTTTGCTGTATCAAGCCAAGTTCTACCTGCTGCTGGAGCTAAAGTCTCTACTTTCCACACATCCTGAGCACAAATGCAGCAGTAGGTAGTAAAAATAGCAATTCTATATCACAGCTAATAAATAGCCATGGATAACTATAGTTTGCAGCCCAGGAGTTTTGCAGAGGTAGAGGACAGTTACCTCTTCCTTTTGCAGTGATTCTTCTTCAAGTGGTACAAGCTGACCCACCCCTATCACTCTTGTTTCTACTCCAGCACTAAATATCTCAGCATAACTTTTTCTATGGTCATGTCATGAGCTACATCCAAGCACAGGTCTGGCTTAAGAACATCCTCCTGCTCTTAAGTGCCATGATACCATGCTGTGGCTCTGCAAAAATGACAGAAGGCTTCAGAAACAGACATTACAACATTGATCATAAAGCCTCTCTGCAGCTTTTACTGCTGGTTTACATTCTGAAAGGCTTCGCTTCCCGAGCGCATCGCTGCAGTCACTTCACATAAATGTTTCCACTCTGAGAATGTTGGAGAGCTGGCAAAAGGGCAGGATGCACATTGGAGTGGGAGGTGCTGCTGCAGTCTGTGAGGTGAGCTGTTCCCACTGCACGCTGTCTGGTGGATGCCAGCAGAGCAGCACTGGCTGGATTTCCCACACCGCTCGGGGTGACAGAGCCTGCTGATCCATCACAGCCTGTCAGCGCTCTCACAGCACTCCTAATGAGGAGCTCTGTGCTCATGTGGAAGATGGGCTATTCCTTTCCCATCAATTGATCCTTGCACTTCTAGGTGATTTGTCTTTGATGCTTCTTGCAGCATCTTACAAAGCTGCAGGCTAAAGAGCCAACAAATTTTTCTTCCTTAACTTAGAGGATGCCTGGAGTCAAACACTAAGACAAATGTAATAACAAACGATTTGTACTTGAAAATCATACATTGGACACTAAGCAAAGGAAACAAAGCTTAATATATTTCTGCTGGGATTTCTCTTTTATTTTCGAGTAATAAAGGATTTTAGGAGAAATTTTTATGAAATATGAATAAAATAATGATTTCACAGATGCCAAAATCATGAGCAAAATGAATGACAATATTTGAAAGAGAAATGTTAGAAATTAGAACTCACCCAAAGAACTAATTTGTACACAGATTTTTCTGTTAGCCTCGTGAGTTTTATTCTTTACATGTCTGTACTGGAAACTGATACTTTTTGTTCCAAGTAAAAATTAAAAAATAATTTGACTTGCTCATGTTTCTTAAAAGCTGTTCATTCCCAAGCATTAGTAAACTTCAACTAAATGGAAGGTGATAACTCATGTAGAAGTTTTCTTCTTCCTTTAAAACTCTTACAGCTGTGGGCATAGAAAATTTTTATATGAAGAACACCGATTTAAGAAATAATCTGAACTGGGTAAACCTGAAGAGTGGGGAGTGGGAAATGTGAATAACTAGTTTAGTTGTCTGTTTTGCTCAGCACTTTTTGATGACTCCCTCTAGCCTTTAAAATGCCTCAGGAATACAGTCAAGGAATACTAAAAATGGTACTACCATATTTTTTCCCCCAAATATTTTGAAACTGAGAGATCTTACTTCCTCTATTTTTACTACATCATCTCCACCATCTCAGCTGCTGCCAGTCTCAGGGAACTGAAATGGTCTCTTTGCCATGTTTTTTCTGTCAGTGTAGATTCTACAAAACCACTAATACAAGATGCCAGCCTCTTCCACTGATGTCAGATAACACTTCTGAAAGTCAATTTTGTCTTCTTAAATGCTGCTAGGTTCACTTTTGGAGTGGCATATGTAGGCAAAGGTCAGAGCTTTCATTAGGAAACCCAGAGCAGAGCAAGGAATATTGATAGACTTCTTCATTGTTTCCTAAGAAAAATCTTTGTTGCTTTAAGTACTGTGCAATTTTCATTGGGAGTTCAATAGCCATTAGTTCTATATGATGTTTTAATAAGCTATAAAAGGGTAAGATTTTAATTGCTAATTAGCAATAAACATTGATTTTTTTTTTTTTTGCCTCACTGCTCTCCCCAGGACAAGCCACAAGAGCTCTTTAACCTGTATTGTCAGCACTTAATTTCAACTGTTATCTCCTTCCCTGTTCTCACACTTTTTTTCCATCATCTAACTCTTGTTACAGCCTCCAGTTACAAACTAGAAAACCTCCAACACTGAAATTCATATTTCAAGAGAGAAAAAGCTGCAGTGGGGCCAGGAAGAATGGGAAATAGAAGTTGAAATAAAAGGCTAATGAAGGATAAGCATCAACAATCAAAACTAGACCTCAGTTTTAGTAATAATTTTTCAATAAAACGACTCTATAATCTCTCAATTTTACTCTACAAATATATGTTAAACAAAAATATTTCAAAAATAAGATCTAAAATAAAAACAACCAACAAAAATAAAACCCCATAAACAAAACAAAAAATCCCCCAAAACAAAACAAACCCACGTAAGAAGAATACCAACCTCAAAATCTGTCAAGAATAGTTTTTAGAGTAGCAGTATCTTCAGATTACTTGTCAGATTACTCATTGTCCCGGAATTTATTTAAGCACTGTTTTCTGACTGACATCAAGATACTGTGGACTTGCAATTTGACTGGTAAAGTTACGTTTTAATTAAATGGAAAAAAGAAAAGTTGGTTTTCTGCAGCTTTTGGAATCACATTATTTTTAAGTAAGTGTCCTTATGGAAACAAAATATTCCCTTCAGCAGTAGCTTCTTTTCTTACTTTTTAATAAATCAAAATGTTATTTAATTATTTTACTACTGTTTATTGCAACTTTGACAGACTACTTTAATACTACAGATGTGCCATGAAGAATTGAATTATAAGAGAACCAGCTTTATGACATGTTAAAAAGGAAAAAAAATTAAAACTTTAAAAATATATTTTTTAAGTTTACATATATATATATATATACGGGGTTTTTTATATTTTATTTTATTTTCAGAAACAAACCCATGGTTTAGTTCAAATCTGGAAATAAAAATGTTTCAAATTATCAAAAATTTTAGCAAAATGCAAGTATTGTCCTTCAGCTCACTTAATCAGCTTCTTCTGAATTCTGTTTAAGGAACCTTTTCTTATTCACTCCATGTTCTGGGTCACATCATTTCTCTATCACTCTATTTTCCAAATTCCTGTTTTATAAAGTGAATAAAATATTTACTTTCTGTTCTTAATTCCCAAAGGGCTTTCTGTGGGTTGATTAGCTACTATTTAACTTTGAAAATCTAAAGGGTTATATTAGTGCCAAGTGTTATTATTATGAAGGCTATTAAAACCACAATGCATGATCAATTAGCTCAGGTCAAAGGACTTGTAGCTGCAAAGGATCTAATTAAAAGTTGATAAATAGCATTATTGAAAGCAGGTGATCTATTGCACTACCTCACACTTAAAGTGCACAGAGACCTATTAGTCACCACCATGCCCTGTATTCCTCATGTCACAGACTGAACAGCCAGAGGTTTGAAGAAAGCCAATATTTTCTGTATTAGTTTAAGAGCTTATTAAGCAGACTGAAAAGCCTTCCTTTACAATATCTACATGCCTTTATTAAAAGTGCAATATGAATGTAGCTAGACAAATGGAAGAAATGCCTCTGAAATACAATAATATAAGTTATAAATTATATTTTGACTACTCAGAAGACCATGTTGTTTCCTGCTAAGTCTAAAACCTAGAGGTTTTAGGTTGCAAATTTAGTGACAGAGGTTTTTAGTGACAGTAGAAGCTTATCTTATATTGTAGCATTTGGCTTAATAATGTCAGAAAATTTTCTTTGTCTAAAGCAGGACTTTCTTTTGGTTCAGAGATAATGGAGCATCTAGCTACAGTTTTAAAGTTGAGGAAAAAATATCTGTATCTTTCAGCATTTCGTGTCACACTGATTTTCTGCATACAATTTAAAAGGAGGAAGGATTCTATCCATAAAAATGTATTTATACTCTTCATCTTTTGAATTGCATCTATCTTGTGTTTTGTAGCAAAAAAAAAAACAAACAAAAAAAAAACACAAAACAAACAAAAATACCAAAACAAACAAAAAAAAAAACAACCAAAAAAAAACAAACAAGGCAAACCCAAAGCATCAGATTGCAGCATAATTTGAGATTATACTATTAATTTATTAAAACACTTTACCAATGGTATTTGAGTGAATGTTTTCAGTGCTAGGTTTTCAGAGATATCAAAAACTGGTTGTTGGAGCACTGGTCCTCTTTGGGCTGTCGAGTGGACTTCAGCATGGCACTGCTCAACATAAGGAAGATAACCATGGTAACCCCAGTAGACCATGCTCTCCTGATCATTTACCTGTAGGTTAATGTGTTATTCTCATTAAATGCTCTTTGTTAGAATGAGATAAGGCAACTTTTTCTGTAACTAAATAAAAGCTTTGAGTGGTAGATAAATTGCACAGAATGTCAAGGTAATTTGCTCTGGTCAGTGGAACTACAAAAATGCACATAGCCATTGTGATACTCATGATAGATACTGACTACTCACAGCTTCACTGCAGGTCACCTATTATTTAAAAAATGTTGTAATTTTTTGACAAAAATATCCACTATTATGTAATACCTGTGCTAATGTCATGATCTATATTTCTTACGTCATTTAATAGAATGCAATGAAGCATATTTAGTCTAAATTATTATTATTATGGAATGAAGAAAGCACTATTCAAAAGCAAAAATGTGCCCACAGAAAGACTCAAATAATGCAGTTTACCAACTGAAATATCCCTGGTCAAACCACCTAACATTTTACGCTACCAGTGCAGATTTTTTTCTGTTTTAGTCCGTTTTAAAAAGCTCAAATAAATGATCTGCAAATAATCTATTTGAAATAAATCTTTTAAGGAATTTTTCCTTCTTCTCTACCCCAGTATTTACAAATAATAATCAGGCTATACATTCTTACTTCTCATAAATCTGCAAAATAAAACAATATTGTTTGCTTGGCAAGTGTGATCATCTCAGAAACTTCCATAAGATGAGTTATCTTGCTCTTCAGTTGCAAGCCTGTTTCTTCTAAAGGAATAATAATCATAACACTGCAGAAGCAAATAACTTGTTTACTTTTTTAGTAAAGACAAAATATTTTTTCAGGCCAAATATATGGGTTTCCATGTGGTGAGTTTCTTTGTTAACTGTGGGTGCTAAAAAAAATAATTAAAAAATGAAAGAAAGAAAACTCCAGCAGAACTGAAAAATCTTCCCTGGTTTCCAGCAGCACCAAGATAACAGCCTAAGATGACTTGATTCATCATCATCCAACTGAAAATTCTGCAAGTATTAATCAAATATTCAGGAAAAAACTAACAACCAAAAAATCAACAATTTAATATTTCTACAAAGATTTTTTTTCTTGTGATAGCATTTAGAAAATTTTCAAAACCTTTGGACTTAGATCTCATTTTCAGCAGTTTTTTAATGTTTTTCACTAACTACTAATTGAAGAAACTGCATAAAGGTGAAGCCATCTGATAAAGTTTCCTTGAAGAATCAGATATTAATGGATTAGATATCAATTAAATTCTATGGCAGTTTTCATAACATATTTGTTCTCAGGATTGTGGTGGGGTTTTTTTTTTTTTGGTCCTCTCATTTTTGATTGCTATTTTGATCACTATTTTTACACAACTGAACAAAAAAGGAACCATGATTGAGTGAAAAAATAGTGTAAAATCTCCACAGAAACCTGGATAAGACATCAGAGACACACACACACAATGATCGTGCATATTCATTCAAATAATGTGTTCAATGACTTTCAACTTAAATAACAACCCAAGGAAATGAGGATATTAAAAAAAAATCAAGAGGTCAGATTGTGATGTGCTTAGTATCTGTAGCTGGTATCAGCATTCTCAAAAAGTTCCATTATTAATTAAATTAAAGGTAAACAAAGATGCTCTTTAATTTTTTCTGTTCAGATTAGTTGATTTAGATTAGCAAAATCACATACAGCTACATTTCTAAAAATTAAAAAAGCTGAGCTATTGACCAACTTTAAAACCTAGACCTTACTTTTAAAAAGATACATAAAAGATAACTGAACTTGACTGTTTAGTTAAGTGTGATTGAAGGTCTCTTTCATAAAATCTTTCCTAAAATAATAGATTCAGAGACTGTTTTCAGTAACATTATGAATCACACCTGCAGTTTGAAAGCTCTTTTCCTTCTTTTTATTAAAAACAATTTTAACAGCTGACAGAAAAAAAGAAACAAAAATTCAGACATATGTACCCTATAACTTAGATGTGAGAATGAAAAAATAGTAATAGCAGTGGGAATATTCTCTGATTATAAGGTAAAAATAGCATTTTTTTCTATTTGCCCTAATCATGACATCTCATAACATTACTTCATTTTTCCTATGGTTGTGCTCTTTGTTTATACCTTAAAAAAGAGAGCAAAAATTACCTTAAAAATGTTATAGGCCTTTGAATTTTCTTCTTCTTCCTTATTTATATTTCAATTTTCTTCTAAATTTCATCATATGAAACAATTTTTTTTTTGAAAAGTAGAACTACAAGCCAGTATGTCCATAGTGCAACAGTCAATCTGCTCTATTTACAAACATGCAGAAGTAACAAAATACAACTTACATAGCGGTACAAGGATCAGAGCAAAAGTTAAATCTTTCTTTCTAAGTGAAGGACTCCAAAAATTCCTGCTCAGCTACTGCAGAATTTAGGTGGCACCTTAGCACCAGGGTTCTTCAGCTTTGTTAGGGTCTTCCCTCATATCTCAGCCTCTCTTGTGAAAAGAATGTGACCATCCAGCTTGAGAACCTCAAAACGGTGCACATTTCCAGCCTCATCTGATTTATACAAATAGGGATTTACAGGAGGCATTTGAGCTTCCATTTTCTTTCAAATATTGCCAGGAGGAGATGGAAGGTGGCAGGTCAGGCTGTAGTTAAGCACTCATGCCAGGACAGCAAAGTCAGGTTCTTGTTTGTACGTGAGACAGGCACAAGTGAGCCATATAAAGTGACATAGGCTGGTTTCACTGAAAAGGGGGGAGGAGAAAGGCAAACTACCTGAGTCTTTAGCTGCTTTTGTCAAAGCTGTGTTCCTGAGAAGAAAAGAGATCTCAAGAGCTGCTTCCCAGCAGGCCAAGCCCTAGCTTGTGCTGATGCATGGGGTTATTCCTTCACAGGTGCAGGACCCTGCATTTGTATTTGCTGAATTTCAGAATTTCATGCTCTGCCCATTTCTCCAGCCTGTCAGGATCCTTCTGAATGGCAGCCCAACACTCTGGAGTGAACAGTGCACAGCCACTTCAAGGTTGTTTTGTCATTTAAAAGATTTCCAAGCTCCAGATTAGCACTTTTCCAGACTCCTAGACTCTTTCCTATAAACTGATAGTCTTGTCTGGAAATGAAATCCAGGTGAGTTCATAGTTTTCTTTTAGTCAAATTCGATCTTTGTATTAGAATTTAGTCTCATTACATCACTCTGCAGCCGACTAGTTTTTTATCAATTAATGTTGATATGAAAGATTAGATAATTAACTGTAAGTCAAGAATATTTGTATCCTTTATATGAATATGTTTTTTTAAAAGGAAAAGAATATGTTTATATATGCACACTCTTTTTTTTAAATTTAGGAGAAAACCAGTTAAGACTGCTCTATAATGAACAATCATGCCAACAATAAATTAAATTTCTTCATAATTCGTGTTATGCAGTACTATTAAATTATACATGCAGGATCAATAATTGGCAATAAAATATCAAGCTCTAAATCTTCAACCTTCATGGCCATGCTACACATACTTCTGTTAAAATAGAACTTATACTGTCTATAATTTACTACATAGGGAAAAAAATAGTTAGGGTTCTTGTAATTAAAACAATCTAAAACACTCCCATAAAAACTGTAAAGCTTTTGGAGTGGAATGCAGGTAAGCATTTAAACAAATTACAGGAATCCAAGGATATTTCACCTGCTTTACATCACCACTAAAGGGTACAGAATCACTGAAAAATCTGTTAATCTGCCCGACCTGTCTAAACGACTGATTACAGTGAGGCATTTAAAATGGTAAGAGATGCTTTTGATGAGGCAGCTGTATATTGTATACCACTCCTGAAAACTTGTAAAAGTTTTCCGGTGGAGCACAGATTCACAAGGAAGGAACAGTCAAGAAAGAAAAATGCAGAATGAGATAATTGATAATCAGCCTGAATTTTTGTAATGTGGAAAACCTATTGATCTAGCTAAAATTTAACTACTGTTATCTCATTTTCTTGTTCTACATATTGCATGCATGGCCCTTCTCTAAAATCTGGAGGGATTTCTGAAGAAATAAGGGACAGACCAAATGCACTGATCTTGCATTTGAATGATAGTGTACTGGAGAGTAAAATATAAGGGGGAAAGTCCAGACTTTAATGTAAATGTTTACAGCTGATAGAAACGACAGTTTAAAGATAATTCCTAAGTTCTGAATGAACCTTCTCAATTACGTACAGTTTCTTCATTGAAGTTCTTGAAGATATAATATTCCTCTTAGTTATATTTAAATTGATGTTTCATAATTTTTGCTTCCATTGTAGTATTTTTAGTTCTTTCAAATAGGACAACATATCAGAATTGGTTACTATTCTTTAGAGCTTACAGTTTAAAAGGCTTTTAAAATTTTGGCTAAATCACTGTGAACTGCAATCAGCAGCACAGCTGCAAAGGAGCTTGACAAAATATGACATGGTGGTCCTGGAGGACACCAAGTTCAACATGAGCCAGCAATGTTCACTTACAGATAGAAAATGGTGTCCTGGGCTGCATTAGACAAAGTATTGCCAGGAAGTGGAGGCAAGAGAACCTTCCCCTCTATTCTGATCTGGTGAGGTCACACCTGGAGTATTGTGACACATTCCAGAATCCTCACTGCCAGAGACAGGGACATGTGGAGACAGTCCAGTGAAGGGCCATAAGGATGGTGAATGGACTGGAGCTCCTCTGCTGTGAAAAAATTGCTGTGGGAGAGCTGGGTCTGCTCAGCCTGGAGAAGTGAAATAGCATGATGGATATCATCACTATATAGAAATACCTGAAGGACAGTGTAAAGAGGATGCAATCAGGCTCTTTTCACTGCTGCTCAGTGCAAACCCAGAGGCAATGGACACACAGTAAAACAAGGAGCTTCCCTCTGAACATCAGGAAATACTTTCATTATGAGGGTAGCCAAACACAGCAACAAGTTTTCCAGGGAGATTCTGAATTCTCTCTTCTTGGAAGTATTCAAAACCGTCTGGACACAGTCCTGGGAAAATAGCTCCAAGTGGCAAAGCTTGAACAAAGAGGTTGGATCAAGTGACCTTCAGAGGTCTTTTCACAGTAGCATCAGGGTTGGAAGAGACCTTCAAGCTGATCTATACCAACTGAAAACTTAGAACAATCACCCCTAACCCATATCCCCAAGTACCACATCCAGACATCTTTTGAACATTCTAGAAATGGTGATCTGCCATCTCCCTGAGTAACTTATTCCACTGCCTAAAAACCCTTCCAATGAAAAAAAAAAATTCTAATATCTAATCTGAATCTCCCCTTTTTCAAATTAAGGTAATTTCCTCTCATCCTTTCATTTGATGTGTGGTAGAGGACACTGACCCCTACTTCACTACAGCTCCTTTCAGGCAGTTTTAGGGAGCAACCTTTCCAATCTCAACTATTCTGTGATTCTGTGAAAAGGAAATGTGAAATCTTGCACCTGTAATAAAATAGCCCTACACAGTAGTACAGGCTGAGGGTCAATACCCTGGCAAGCAGCTCTGCAGAAAACAACCTCAGGTCCTGTTGAATGATAAGCTGAATGTGAGCTTGTAATGTGATTTTTCAACAGTAAAATCCACCAGTACTCTTGGCTGCATTAGTAACAATGGAGCCAACAGGCAAGGGAAGAGAGATTTCACTTCTTTTGGCAGCCAGGAGAGTATATATGAACTGTCATGTCCATTTGTGGGCTCATTTTGAGATACTGACATGCCACATGGAAGGCAACTAAGCTGGTCATGGCTGGAGCACATGACCTATGAAGAGAAGCTGGAGAAATAGGTTTGTTCAGCCAAAAAAGAAGGGTCGGGGGAGACCTTGTTGCTGTTGTTTGGAAGATGGAACCAAGCTCTTCTTGAATGCAAATAATGGAAATAAAACAAGACACAATGAACACATGCTGAGATAAGATGAAATCACCATCATTAGTAGTGACAAAGACTAAGACTAAGTCTCAACAAGACTAAGTCCTGGGCAGTGTAATTTCATCAGACCTCCTCTGAGTAGAGGGTTTGGACTAGATGACCTTCAGCAGTCCCTTGTAATTGAAGTTGTCCTATGAACAGTAAGAATTATCTTTTATTATATCAAAACATTTTTTCTGAAGTAACTAAAAATACCCCAAATTGGGTAAGAATAGAAAAGGCAAGCTATATAGAAAATAACATGCAAGTCCTCACATCCATTTTTCTACCGGTGGCAGAAGGGAGATGTTTTTGTTTATGTCCTGAGGACGGTAAGTGAAGGTTATAAGACATGGTTTATATGGAAAATTATATGGAAAATAAAACACCATAAGTGAAATGCTTGAAATTACTATGTTTGTATTACTATGTTTGAAATTATCCTCCAATATTTTAAAACGATATTTTAAACACTTCCTTTTTGAATTAGACGTATACTTATTTTATCCAGTTTTAGATGCAAAAGTTAAAAAAATATGCTTTTAAAAATATGCTTTTACCAAGAGAAATAAAGAAATAAAGACAATTACTCTGGGAAGTTCAAGTCCTTCCTACCTTGATCCTTTCTCCTGAAATGCTGTTAATGCCTAGAAAACTCTGATATACAATACACATAAATTGTTTCATTAAAAAAAAAAAATCAAGTCATAATAAACTCAAAGACAAAGCAATAATAACATTTTTGGATATCCTTTTACATTTTTGTTACACCTGTTTAACAATAATCCCTAGAAAGCATTATAGTTACAACTTGGAGAATACTTCATATATATCTTTAATTTTTCTAGTGTCTTAAAGATTGAAAAGACACCTAGACACTTGTGAAAAAAACACCTTATTAAACACATATAAGAAAATCAGAACTGGAAGTTCCTGATTTTAATTTCATTTAAGATGAGATATAAGTGTAGCTATTTCATACAGTATATAAATTCTTTCTCCACAGAAAGGTGAAAATTACATTTTTTTCCTTTTTTTTCTCTTGGTCACCTTAAGAAAACAATTGTTCCTACTCAATAGCTTAATAGTATCTGAGGAAAATAGGCAAGAAGGAGCTAGACTCATTGATAAGCAGGAAGGATCTATGGCTACAGAAATTCACTGCTAGCTGGGATAAATACAGATTTTGTTATTCTAGGTGTGACTATTTAACTAGGAAATAAAACTGCATGTTGAATCCTCCTGTCCTGTACATTGAGAGTATGATATTAGGTACATTTTCTTACAAGTTATAGTATTGGAATAAATATAAAGATGATTAACAAATGAAATATTGTTTTAATAATTTTAACTGCTGGGGATGTGTCTAGTGCTTTTCCAAGCAGATTAAAAGGAACTTTAGCCTAAGCGTCATTCAGAAGAAAAGAAATTAAAGCAGTGTGCTTAATAAAAAATACATGCAATTCAGAATACCTCAGGAAAAAATGCTGGCATATATTTTTAATTCTCTGAAGGAAAGAACTAATGAAAACAGCACTACCACCATAACTCCAGTTCTGGTTCCTGACTATTGAAACAATGCTGTAAGGAACACTGGATATGGAAGAATTACTTGCCTAGCCCTTCACAATAAATTAGTTTGATATTACCTCATTTTATTTGCAGTATATCCTCCTACAGAAAGATGAAATAGTACTTAATGCAGGATAAAAATCATTTCGATTGAGGTCAAAGAAATAGCTACATAAATAAGGATAGTTTTGGGTTTTGATTGACAATTCACATCTTCAAGACTAGTTTGGAAAAACCTGCATTATAGTACTTCAATATCCTTTTGAAAAGCATTGCAAGGTGGTTTGTATGACATAAATAGTTTAACTGCAGGATATTATTGGCAGTTAGCAATAACCAGGTAAAAAGGTAATAAACAAGTGTAAAACTGCTTTCAATAAGCATTGAATGTGCAGTGAATGGATAATAATCAAGGATCATTTGTTAGGCTGAAGGTCAGACATGCCAAGGAGACTACACATAATGAATGGAAGTTTGATGTATGCATGACTGATATTTGATTACAATACCAATGTAACCCTTTTAACCATTATGCATGAGGAAATAGAAAACATAACAAGGATGGCATCTAGTTTCACCATTATTACCCAAACAGAATAGCTATGCTTTAAATACTATTAGCATAAAGTTAACAATGTGAAAACATGGCAATTACCTCAAAACACATCTTCCCCAAGGGAGCCTTTAACTCTGATGAAGCCAATGACAACACTACTGCTACCTTCCAGAAAGCTGAGTTTTCATCTCCTAGTATTTGTTAGGAGTCCTATCTTCCTGACATTTGTGAAAATACACTTGCATGATACCAGTCTTTGTTCCCATTCTAGAAAGCACATGCAAGGGAGAAATAAGCTTATGTTGTTCCTGTATGTTTTTTGCATGCCAGGGCATGCAGTGCACAGTTACTTTCAGATTGTAGACTGGCAGATTGGGAAATTATTTTTTTTCTATGTGTTCTTAATAGACTTCATATGATCACCACTAAGAAACAACATGCACTGGGCACTACAGAAGAAAAAAGTTGAAATAAATGTATGAACATCCTTGAGTATTTGACTCATTAAATATTTACAGCTGTTATGAATTGCTTAGACTGTGACCTTAATAGTGTAAACAGTTCCCTAGCAGTTTGCTATCAGGCTTGCATTTTAGTAATGATGTTTATAGAACATTTTATTAAAGATTTTAAAACTTCTAACAGTCAAGTGTAGAGAATGCATCTGCAAAAATACCCATAGCACTAAACAGAGTATTACAAATGCATACTAGAAAACCATTAATAAAGGGAACTAGGTATCTGCTTAAATTACATATTTATCTTTCACTCTTGGGGGCAAAGGTTTATATCCAACACTAATGAGAAGAGCTAAACTATTGGCCTCATCAGTTGTTTGAATAAGCTGTTGCAAAATTAATTTCATGTCCTCACTAGCTGTTTGCAAAATACACCTACAACAACATAAGCCATGGTCCTCTGCTATTGATGAAATTATTAATGGAAAATTCAATCTAAATAATACAGGACTCAATGGCAATAGCTTGTGCAAAATTTTACATAAACCCATGGTTTTATGGTTTTGTTATTGCACTTGTAAACCTGACTTCTTAGTAGAAACTGAAAAAAGGTGATCTTTAAGTGGACTTTAAGCATGAAACTCTGTTCCTGCAAAGTGATGTGGAGTACAAAGTCCTACCCTACTTTAGAATTTCCTTGCAGCATTTGGATTGCACAATGAAAAGATATTGTTTTGAGGCATGTATTCTGTAATATACTAGAATAGCTGGATTTCCCAAAGCAATAGAAAATACCTAAAGATAATACACTGCAATATGAAGATTGCAACACCTGAGTCAGTAAACTCTTAGTAAAACCTTACAAAGAGTTCTGGCTAATTATTAATATGTGGCCTATTTCCTACATAATTACTTAATGCTATGATAACCCTCTGAATCACACCGTGAGAAACCTGATGCTCTTGGACCTTCTCATGTAACCCAAGTGTCTCAGTCAGGCCCTTCTGTCACAACCTCCTAGGAACAGAAATAAAATACCAAGTACCTGATTTCCTGAAGTGTTAGCCAGGCACCTATGTAACAGCATTTCAAGACAGATGTGGATGTCTAACTGTTCAGTGAAATCAGATTCTTTCTCATTTCTGCCTTCTTAGTCAAAATGAAATACTGCTTAGGTGCATTTTTCACAGTGAAGCAGCATTCTGACACAAAGGTTAGTCATGTTTACTGAGCTTTGGCTATCATGAATATTTAGTCATCTCTGCTGTACTCTCTTGGTTAACAGCTCATGCTGATTCTCCATTATAACAAAGAGACATTATTTTTCCTCTTGTCGCACTCAATAAATCTGTCCACTCCCCAGCAAATATGTCTTGGCAGCAGTCCAGTCATGGGAGTCACTAACAAGATGGTGCACCTGAGGTCAACCAAACCCTCTTTAATACAATAATCACATCTCAGCTTGACAGTCCATCACCTATCATTTTTCCCAAATGAACAAACAAAACTCCAGGAGAAAATACTCCTGGGCACCGGCTTGCACTGCAATGGTGGCAACAGCTGGTCCAGCAGATGCTTCTCATGTGATTCAGCACCTGTGCTTTTGCATTGCATTTCTGCAGTGAGCCATGTTCATAGAATTTTTTTTACTTTTTCCAAAATGAAATAGCCATACCAAAAATAAATGTTCAGAAAGATTTAGCAGAACCCTATTTCTCTTACTTAAAGGAAATCATCCAATTGTAGAAAAGAGCCTGAAAGAGCCCTGGAAGTCTTTATAAGTGTAATCTCTGCCTTTTGTAATTTATGTGTGAGGAAGATTTGAGATACTTTACTCTTCCTGGTATCCTGTAGGTTAGAAAGATATATGGCAAAAAAAGTTAGGCTAAGTTAATGCAGATGAGATAGGTACATATCTGTATTTTTAAAATGAAACTCTGAAGAACTTTTGATTTGCAGATCATTTATTATTAGGACGAATAATTTCATGCTTCCCAAGTAGAGCAATGGGGTTTTTCTGTTTTATATACATGTTAAAAATGTAGGACAGTGACCCAGTTTTCTACTAGAGGTTTATTAGGCCATTCTATTTAGTTACTTATAAAAATCATGTGCATATAAAAATCTTTTGTCACCAAATAGTCTTGTAAATCATAGTACGACATGGAAACCCTTACTCATGACTGAAAAATTCACCTGTTTGGAAAACTAATGATTTCAAAATGTACATTTTAGGAGTTAGACTTGACGTTCCTTATGGGTCCCTTCCAATTCAGGATAGTCTATGATTCTATGACTGTGTTCCATGTACTCAAATCTGTTAGGAAAATAATACAGATAAATTATGCTCTTGCTTTCATCAGAACTCTCTCCCATGTGAGAATGCCAGAAGATGAAAAGAACATTGTATAACTTCATTCATGTGCATTGGAATTACCTCTTTGTCTACTACCCTCTTCTTTCCAGATGAACTCATATCTCTAATGGACCCTTGATAGTTTATGCATTTCACCACTGCTATGAAGAACAGTAGTTAGGGGATTTCTTGTTAGGATGGACATCTGACTGGACAAAATAAAAATCACAAAAATATGTTCTCTGAAGTTCTTAACTTCCTACAACAGTGCTTTTGCTTTTTTCTTTTTTTTTCCCCGCTATTTTTATTTCTATAAAAGTCTCACATTTTGTGAAAATACAGGCAGCACAAGCCTTGGTGGGGCACTCTTGTAATGCAACCTGTGTGTTAGTAAAAAAATGAAGCTCTTTCTGTGCATATAAATAATGTCTAAACTCCATTGCACTCCAAAGTGACAAATCAGCATCACAGTAAGCACTGACCTGGTAATCAAAAGGATCAAGGGCTCGTTTGACATTTTCAGTGTTTATAGCAAACAGGAGTATTGTTGAGTGAAAATGTAAATTGGACATTATGGCTCAAAATGTTACTTCCCTTTACTTTCTATCTAATTACTGGGATAAATTCTAAACTATTTAAATTAATGAATAGAACTTGAGGAAATATATAAACCCTTTTCAAATATGTCTTGATTTTTTTTTTGTTTTTAATAATAATAACAGTTATTTTTAGTAGATGCGTTACTTGCTTTTCAAAAATAGTATAATTGTTGAAGTACACATTTTGCAGGTAGAAGTTTTAACTACTACCAATACTATCCTGGTAATATCCATTAAAATATATCTCAGATACTTCTGAGAAAGAGAAAAATGTATTTTGAAAAGAAAAATGGATTCTTTCAGGACAGAAGCACCTTGACATAAAGTTAAATTAAGTGTCTTTCCGAAGTTCTTATGTTAACTTCTACCTTACTATGAGAATTTAGTACATCACAGATGAAAAATGTAATTCAGGTGTCTGGAAAACTGCAGAGCACTGTTAAAAATGATGAGGCCCTAAACCCCATTAAGGTTGTTCATTATTCCTTTAAAGTCTTCTGCTTTGAAATATATGAACTCAATCTGAAGCTCTGCCCCAAATATTTCCTTCCTATGTGTTCATTGACAGAGACACAGTGATTGTTAGACACTATCTAGACATTTGATGACCTCTCTGTCCTAGAAAAAAGTGATGTGTCAGTTCTCATATTTCTTCTGATATTGTTAAAATAGGTAACAAAACAACTGGAACAGTTAGCCATAAAAAGGTGGGTGTCAAAGGGGACTTGGGCAGCTCAGCAATGTCACTTTAAAAAAAGCAACAATGTCAGAGTTAAGGAAGGAAAAAAAATACAAAGCACTTAATGTCATAAAGTGTTTCCTATACATTAATATAGTAATTTCAAAATAATATTATAATTTCAGAAGTCAGCTTTTGCCTGTGTTTTTCACATTCTGTTGTAAAATGAATTTTTTTATATTTAGAAGTAGCAGGGGCTGGTCTCTACCAGCCACTTCAAATGGTAAAAATATATGATCAACTATTTATTTAAATAATGAAGTTGCAGTATCAATAATTTCTCGTTGATAATAATGGGAAAATCTACGTCAGTAGATGTCTATCTTTTTACACTTGTCCATCAGACATAGCTAATAAGTGCAATAAGTTTATGAAAAGAAAACCTTGTTCCTAATGTAAATTTTTTAAAATAAAAGAGTAAAATTTATGATAAAATCCTAAACACCAAAAATAACCCTGTCCCAAAACCCAACACAAAACACAAGTTACAACTTTATTTAATCACCTAAAGATTCATTAACTACTAGGATGATTTTCAAAATTGCTTAAGGAGGTTCCAAGTGCTTAGCACATTTTATTTGTAATAACCCTTAATACTTATCTAAACCTTTAAACAAATATTTTTTTAAGCTTTCCTCTGATATTCAGATCATAAAGGGACTTAAACATCTAAATCAATGGGATTCTTATGTTGCTTATATACTTTGAAAATGTTAAATTCTCATTAATTGTTACTGGAAAGTCAATTTCTGTAACTTTAAAAGATACCAAATTTGAGGGTTTACTGAAAATGAGTCATATAATGGTTGACAAAGCCAGATCAGGAGAACTGCTAAGGACTTCTGGAATATTATTTTTTTCGTCTTTCAAGAATTCAGTGTTTACTATTAAAAGCAGGTTATCAGTGTAAATGCTAAAGTCAAGCTTCTCTAATCCTGAGCATTAAATACAAGTGTGAATCAGAGAAAATTTATTAAATTCTTTGCCTTAATATCCCTACCCATAAAATATATCAACTAATTTTGCATTTCTTATGATGGGTTTGGTAGTTGTGCCTAATTTCCAATCAACAAGACACAAATTATCTCATTCACATTCATATGATAAAGAAGAATAAGACTATTAATAGTTCCTCTGAATGCATTAAAGCTCACTTCAACTCAGAAGCCCAGAAAAATCCTTGTGAACCCCTTACAACCTCAAACCTGATTGCAACTGTTGTCAGAGATGCTTTGTGGAAATCAGTTCTAGCCGGAAAAAGCCAAAAAGGTACGTTGGTGGAGAAGAGAATTCAACATGTAGTTGTTATCACTTTGGAAACAGAGCATACTTCTGAATATCTTCTCTCAGAACTATTCTGAAGACTTTCACTAACATAGCTGTACTGGTAACAGATGGATCCTTCAATGATCTCTGTAGAGCATAGCTTGTGCTGGGAGAAGCTGTTGGCATATATTAAGATTTGCATTCAGACCTGTGATACCTTGTCTTTCATTTGGCTGTGAGTGTTTCACTGCATTGATATAAAATGTAGTTTTCCTTATCTAATTGTGTTATACCCTGAGTTCTCAGAATTTCTTTAAGAAAAATGATCCTAATTAGCGTAAGTTTTCTTTTCTTATTTGTTCCTCTTATGCTGACATTAAAAATTCCCAAAACTAAAATATGGAGGAAGAACATTACTGCTTTATTTCTCAATTTTACATTATTTTAGGTGCATTATGTGATTATAAAGCAATTTAAAAATATTGCCTCATGGAAAAATAGAATTGATGATTGCAGCATAGGTTGACCATAGTTGGAGAATATGACTTGGGATTCACTGGTTCAGTGATAAGAAAAGACAAAGACACTCAAGAAAAAACATGTTAAAAATCAAATTCTGAACATCATCCATGTGACTTGTGCCTAAGAAGTTGTAGAGAATCATATCTATGTATCCAACACCACAATGGTCTGGCACTGCAGCTATCAAGTGTCATGATCGGACCTATAAAGTTTAATAAAGCAAAAATAGTTATCAAAAGGGAAAATTATAAAATAAAATTCACAATTTAGGAAGAGTTTATGAAATAGTGATGTTAATGTCAGAAGTTTAGAAAACATTATCTGCAAGGACCTAAAAAAAACATCCTATAAAAGTAGAAAGGGTAGAGATGAAAATAAAAGATGAAAATTATTGCAGTCAGCAAACCCATTACAAACAGTAAGAATTTAGCACATTTTTCATGTTAGAAAGAATAGGAAGTAATGGCCGCAGGTTATAACAACAGAGTCATGTCTAAAACTCAGATAAAGAAATAAAATTTTCAGATTCAAAACTGGAGCCAGAATGGTGAATATCTGTTTCCTGTAAGTTGCTCTTACAGAGCTTTACAGGAGAATACAGGAAGCAACGTTCACAAAGCTACTTCAAAACTGAAAGGCTATAGAAATGCTGTACACCATAATAGCCAATCCTTGGGAGTCTGCTCAAGTCAGAGGGCTGTGCTATGGACTCAAATTATTTCTTTTATGGGCAAGTGTGCTGGTTTCACCTGGGGTAGGCTTATTTTTCTTCCCAGTGGCTGGTATGGGGCTGTGTTTTGGATCTGTGCTGAACACAGGGCTGTTAATACAGAGATGGTTTTGTTGCTGCTGAGCAGGGCTTACAGAGAGCCAAGGCCTTTTCTGTTTTCCCAAGTGCTGTGCTGGTGAGGGAACTGAGAGTGCTTGGGAGGTCAGGAGGAGACACAGACAGGATCAGTGGCTCAAAGTGACAAAAGGGATATTCCAGTCCATACAACATCATGCTGAGCATATAAAAATAAAGAGAAGCTGGGAGGAGGATGTTTAGAGTGATGAAACTTGTCTTCTGAAGTAACAATGAATGGAGCTCTGCTCTCCTGGAGGTTTCTGAACAGCTGCCTGCCTATGAATAGCAGTGTAAGTCCCTGTTTTGCTTTGTTTGTGTGTGTGGCTTTTGCTTTCCCTATTCAACTGTCTTTATCTCAACCCACAAATTTTTTAGCTCTTACATTTCTTACTTTTACTTCCTAGCTTTTACTCCTCGATCCTTGTAGGGTTAAACCACAGCAGTGGGTGAGGCTGATCAGCTTCAGAACAGCATCCACAATTAGCAGCTGGCTGAACAGGAGATGCCTGTTCATGAGCTGGAAATACTGTTCCACCTACCTTCTCATTCACAAAGACTCAGTATTTCCAGATTAAAGTTCCATTATATAGTGTAACAATACCCTTATTTTATAATATAACAATACTACAATAACTTTTTTTAACTTAGAGAAAATGGCATACAGCTGTCCTGTCTGACTCACCTGTAGCTTTTTATTATTTCTATTACATATTCACAACCAAGGTAAATATCATTTTAGTGAAAAAAATATTTCACTTGGTGTACATAGAATTAGGGATGAACACTGATTTCTACTGAAGCTACAGAAAAAAGAAATTATAAAGAAAGATACTCAGCACTCCCTGTCATTACTCTTTTCTGTTCTTGTGTCTCTGAGTCACAGATGTAATCTGCCCTAGGTTTTGAGTAGGCAGAGTGTCATATGAAGAAAGTCTTGTCTTTTGAAAGGGTATGGATCCGAGCCAGAAGATTAGCAACAACAAAACACCCAATTCTGATCACTCCAGTGTCATTCTGCAAGGATTCTGGAAATCTACTTCAGTCTGTGCACTTCCACAGAAATGCCCAAATTCCTCTCTACTACTAAGAAAGGAAGTGTTTCACCAGTGCCTTCAGTTGTTAATGAAGCTACCCACTTCCTTAACATGAAGATTTCAAAGCAATGGTGCTTCCTTTAATTCAAAGAATACTTTCTTGCCCTAAGATCTGCAGGTTCCAGAACCATAAGATACCGTAAATAAATCCAACTGTTTAAAATGTCTCACTTTTTGCTCAGGAGAAAGATGGACAGTTTTGACCTGAATGTTTCCAAACATTCTGAGGTTTTTCAGTTTAGAATTTCAAACTTGAACAAATTTTCCGTTCAATCACTGCTGCAAGCTATTGTTCCATTAGAAACTGAAACAACAATCCATCTCACCTGGCTATGTTCACAGTGTTTATACTAAGAAAGCCAGGTAGAAAAGTGTATAAGCTTGGAAAACCAATAGGGAGCAAAGATCAGGAGATTGAAGATAGGGCAAGGAAACACAAGATAATAACCAAAGATTTTAAAATAGTAAAATTCTGGGAAGTGGGTTTGGAGAGAGAAATATAAAGAAGATGGAAAACTGTGAGTCAAAATCAGTGATGAGCACTAAAGTTGACTTTTGGGCCTTACACAAAAAGAATAGCATGAGGTGGCAGTGTGAGCGTGATATTTATCTAAACAGGAGCATAAAATGGAAATGGACAATTCTAATACATAAAGAATTGGCATTACACATATACACACATGAGTGGAACATGTGTGGGATTTATGGTTGAAATCAATATCAAAAATTACAAAAGGCATGACAGAGGAATCATATGATGATTTATATCATTTATGATCTATATTATTCAAGAAATCAAATTGAATTATTGTAATGATTTTCCCTTTTCCAAATACCTGAAATAAATTTCATATTTAGATTGCTTCTGATAGAAAACAATAAATCACTTCTTCCTTTCTTGAATACAAGCTGCTGGCATGTGCATATTATACCTCAGATCCTGAAGCTGAGAGAGGACAGCAGAAGATGCTAATTTTTCTGTATTTTTCTCAAAACTCTTCCCTTAATCACCCTCACTAGGAAACTGTTGTAACACTTATATGGACAGAGCTTCTGCTACATTTGAGGGGTTTTTTTTATGTTATTTTTCACTCTTTCTTCATTTGTCATGAGACCAGGCAACAAAACCTGATTGTAGGTCATCTTAACTTAGTCCAGTGTCTACCATTCCTCTCCTTACTTGTTTTCCATTTTCTGATTGCCCAGGAGTAGTACAGGGCAAGAGTTGACCCTGATGTCAAAACCAATCTTATTAGGATGTTTTATGGGGATGATGGTTTACTTAAGAAAAAAAAGAAAAGGAGCAGTTGAATAAGAAAACTGGAAATACGGAATTGTGTAGGTTTTCTGTGGAGGACACATTACTCTCTGGGGCATAACAGATTTTGGATAGCTTTGATCATGTTGGCTTTTAGGTTAGTTTTCAGAATAAGGGGGTAGAGATCGTCTTATGCCAGATAAGCAGGAATAACTTGTGTCATAATGCTCATTAAAGATATATAAGCAGTATTACAGAAAACTAAATGCAACAAATTTTCAAATGAGATCCAGTTCCTTTGGAAAACATAGTGAAAATTTGTATCTATACTCTGACAAGGGCATTGAAAGAGAAAAGAGACATTGGTAATACATTAGACAGCACAAGAAAATGAGGATTATTTTTCTTATAAAATGAACCATGATTTTTATAGCCTTAAATGCCTGGTTTAGTCATTCAAGCCTTACATGCCTAAAAAGAACATTAGGAACAATGAGTCAAAGAATACACAGTTGAGGCCTTCCTTAATATTGCAAGGCTTTTCTTTGCTTTGATGTAAAGCTTTTATCAGGAACAAAGTTTTTTCCTCATAAAATGAAGAAAAACAGCTACTTGTGCTGTTAAGGCAGGTAAAAAGTGTAAATAGAACATGCATGCAAAATACATGTACAACATGTCTGGAAAGAATCTAAATTCCCACACATTGGACTCCTGTGTTTTGGGATCCTAATCTGTGGAGGAAAATCTAGCTTCCATCCCAATCAGATACTCTCCTGAGATGCAAAAGCCGAAGATTTTAAGATTTCTAGGCCAAACTGAACATAGAAGTCTCACTTCCTGGACAAAGAATTTCGATAGTGAGGCTAATAAGTAATTAATTTTTATCCTCCAGAAGAAGCTTTCTGAAATAAATCTAGATCTGTGTGTGTTAAGCATGGTGCTATTGTGCCACCTGAACCACCAAAGGGAACATCAGGTCTGGGATATCAGCAAACTTTCTCACAGGACCATAACCAATGTAGAGTATGAGCAACTTTGAACCTCCTGTGCTTCTGTTCCTTCTGATCCAGCCACACAACCCTTGGGTACTAATAACCTCAGATAACCTTGACTCCTCATTACTCTTGATGTAATTATTGCTTTTTTATTTCCAGTACCATGATAACAAAATTATATTTGTTTTCAAAATGACAGTGTCTTGCCTAAGCAGCAGTGTGATTTATTTTTGTTTTTCATGGTTTGCATTGCCAGACTGATAAGTAATTAAAACACGCAGCTTGCTGTAAAGCAGAGTATTGTCATTTTACATTAAAAACTTCAGTTGTTACCACTACTAGACAGTGGAATTAATATCAAAATCTTGGGTTGATCAAGAATTTAAATAAACAAAACAAACAAAACAATAACAAAAACAAACAAACCCAAAACCAAGCAACCAACCAACGAAAAACAAACAAAACAAACAAAATGGAAAACAAACAAAACAAACAAAACCAAATAACGAAATGAATAAACAAAAAGCAAATTAAAAAAAAATCACAAAACAAAACCAACCAAGTAACTGCCTTTGGAATTATAAAATGGCATGGGTGTTGGTATTTTAATCAGTGAATAAACTACTTTAAAAAAAAATTAACATTGGTCAACCAGAAAATAGAGAAAAGTTCAAGTTATCTTACCTCAGGTATACCAATACAATTAAGTTAAAATATTGATGGCAAGTAAATGAACTTGATGGAATGGCACTACACAGTAATGCTGCAATGTCCAAGTGTAACTGAAGTTTCATCCTGACAAACACACTTATGTCTATGTGCAAAATTATCATTTGACTGAGCTATGTGCAAATCTGCACTGTTCATTTTGTGAAACTTTGGAATCATTCGACACCTGACATCAACATCAGACAGCTGAAAACTGTTGGACAAGTCGCAGCTTTTTTCTTTATCCTGTTTCCCTTTCTGTTTGAGTTTATACTTGTTCCTGAGGTTATTTTTCCTAAACCTTTTAAAAAAGCCAATCATATAACTGTAATCTATATTAATGTGTCTATCTAGAGGTATGCCAGATTTTTCAGAAGTAATTAAGCAATTTATAAAAAGAAGAATTAAGAGAATGTCAGGAGGAAAACACGGAGACTGTGAGTGCTGTATTGCCAAGCACTACTTCATGTAGCTGCTTTTGAGCCTACAGAACTGGAATTTTGATGGAATGATTCACTCCACTTCCAGACACAAATTAGAAAATGAGGAACCCTGGCATTCACCTTGCTAATCACTGCTCACTAAAAAAAAAAAAAAAAAAAAAAGGTAGATCTTTATGTAAAGGATTCTGAAGTAAAGGTAATTGTCTCTAAAGCAGAAACCACTAGAGTTTGATTAAAGTAAAAGAAACATAAAAGACAAACAGAGGAGCAAAGTACCATAATGAAATGGCAGTCAAAACCAAGTGTTTTGCTAGAGTATGGAACATTCTCTATAAATTAAAGGAACAAGCAAGATAAACACGTATGAGCAAAATATGAGTCTGTGACACAGAGACAAGAATTTGATCTGGAGTTGGAAACTGCCCCAAAAAAGGAGGGAGGTACAGTGAAACTATAAGTCACACAATTTTATTGATAAGAATGTTTATGCAAATACTGAAATTCATTGTACTTGCAGCCACACCATATATATTTCTTTATAAGTCTACCCAAACCAGCATCAATATCTAAACAAATTAATTTTTTTCACATTAGCAAATGAAACCTATAGCTTGCGATAAAGATCTATGACTTTATTTAATAAGATCTGTAATTCCACAAACAATCAACCTTTAAAAACCTGTGACTGGTTGAGTCTCTGTAGAATATATTTCACACGAAGTAAATATTTTTGGCTAAACTGTATCTTTCAAATGAGCTAATATTGAGAAAAATGGTAGTTTCTTAAATATGCCATTATGCTTGAGACCTGTGGAAATCTTCTGTGTTCATTGGACTTCATTAGTTCTTTTTTCCAGGATTATTAGAGAAACAGAAAGATGGCAGGTGAATTTAAAGATTAATCCATTAGACTGTACATGCTTCCCTTTCAAAGTTTGTTAATTTTCTTTCCTCCTTGTCAGTTTTAATTTGTCACTAAAACCAGAATGAAATAATTCTGTCAATGTCTGAGTTCTGTTTCATAGTCAAGGTTTAGGTGCAGGTATAAAATTGACTTTTTGATTCTACAGACACTGATTAAGTGATTATAGAGTAACACGTGTTGAGTCAAGGTCCTGACATGTCAAATTAAATCAAAATTAGTTCAATGACAGTCTAGAGCTTATGCACACTGGTAACATATATTGTAAAATAGCTATAAAGTTACTGCATGCAAAATATTACAATGAAAAGTAATCATTGTCTTTGGAAACCAATGGCAAGAAATTATAAACAGTGAAATTATTTAGGCTTGGACTCTGAAATATCTTTTCCTTCTTGTAAGTCACTACCTCATTTAAAGCAGGACTTTACAAAACACCTGTCTGTCACATCAATATTCTATGCAATGATTAGGCACCAACACTGTCAAAGTCATTCTAACCTTTCAGAACTCTCTTTGGCTAGTTTCCCACATTAGTCATAAAACCAGCACAAAGTCTATTTCCATTCAGCCTTTTACAGCTATTAAAAAAATTGGGACATGTAATTCACAGTCTGAGATCCTTACAGAGGAGAGAGTGGAGGCAGGAGCATTCTCCAGGCTTTTGTAAAGGGTCATCAGATTGAATTCCAAGGTTACTCCATATGCACAAGTAAAATAACATCTTCATTTCTGAAGACAGCTATGTAAGCAAAAGGTTCATGTATTTATAGGGGACTCAGAAAATAAATAGCAGGGTTGTGGTACCAAATTCTACTGCTGTAAGTCTTACTGCTGCAGACAGGGACAGATTTTGAAATTTATTTAAACATGAAGACAAGATGATTAAACCCTAAAAGACCTTCTATTGAGACACTTAACCTTGACAGAAAACAGTGTGTAATAATTTTTACTTGTTTTAGACACTTTATTAATATTATCAAGAATTTGTATACATGGAATAACAACATTGGCATTAATAGACTTCCTTTTACAGATATGAGTTAGTAATAAAATTAAGAGCTGTTGATTTAAGACTTCAATTTCTAACATATAAGTGATTTTAAGATTAATTAAAAATCCACGAAGATTGTGATAAAATTTCCAATGTCTTCAATAAAATCAAAGCCAAATGAACAAATAAAAATGCAATGTTTTGCCTAAAAGAGACAACAGAAATATTCATGATTTAAATTATTTGTCTTCCTTATGAGTTGCACAAATCAAGTTAAATGTAGTGCTCTTGTTAGCTTAGGCTCTCTGGGCCCACTTTAATTCAGTCATCTGTGTATGCTGTGTGACAATGCTGTTTAGTGATGAAATACTGCCACATAACATCACATTTCAGTGTCTGACACACCACATGCTGGCTAGAATGTTCTGCACTTATTTTTCAGTTGGTGCTTTACTACTGAATTCACCAGAAGGCAACACAAGTAATGAAAAATAGGTGTCTAAGTTCAGCCACAGATTTTCTTACTGCTTTGGTGATAATAGAAAATTCAATTGCTGAATACAGCAGAAAGAAATAGGACTCTAAAACTAGGTGAATATCAAAACAATTTAAAAAAAAGTAGAGACACCAAGGCACAAAAACCTGAAGTGACTGGTTCCAAATTATTCAGGCAACTCACAGAAAAAAAAAAAAAAAACAAATAGAGGAACTCATACTTGTTAAGTGTCAAGTCAGCGGTATCAAAAGCCAAGGCTTTGCCATTCTGATGGCAAAAAAAATTTGCCAGTTGTTTGAGAAATTAAAATGTATGGTAGTTCGAGCATTCTGAAACAGAGACTAAAAGATGCTTCTTCTGACTCTTCTGAACTCTGTTCCCTTCCCATTACACAGACAACCAAGAATTCTAGATGTATCTAAGGTACATAAGAAGTTATACTGAGATGAAATTCATGTGTTGGTATCAATCAATCATTTTTCTCATTAAAAAGGCCAGATACAACAGAAGTAAAACTTTGAAAAGAAAACATATTTTCAAGGGAAAATATATTAATCTCATTGAGTTTTCTTTCAGGAAGATTTGCATAGGCACACAATAAATACTATAATATAATAAAAAGTATATTTTTCAATGATGATGGTTTGGACCAAGCATCTTTCCCTCTGTAGTTTGTATTATCTGTCAGTGTCCATTAGGAATGGATTTTTTCCACCTGCTTTACTGTAGTTTTTATAGATGAATCACTACGTTACATTTTCCTGCTATGGGTAGTAATAATATACAGGTTAAATGACTGCAATGAACTATAATAAAGTTCAGAATGAAAAAAGACCACTAAAAAACCCTCAGCAGTAATCATGGGTCCCTCATTGTCTATTTCATTATTATGACCCATCAAATTAATTTTTGTAACCTACCTATATTTCAATAATCATATTGTATGATTCTGTGGTTTGAGGTAAGATTTCCTCCTTCATGTAAGATGTCTCCACTGCATTCCAGAGGAATTAAACCCCAAAGTTCCAGGACATCAATTACTAATTTTTGAAAGCAGTGAATACTTACTGTAGAAGGGTTACCACAGTGTTGACTTCAGTTTTCTTTCTTTTGACCTTCCTCTGTCTTTGAATTTTTTGTGTGGCTTGTGTGTGGCAAGTCTTCCCTATATGCACCAGCTGAGAATTTTCCTCTGTTGTAGTGAGCTCCTCAGCAGCTAAATTAAGGAATTCAAATTTGTTTTGTTCAACTCAAGCTGTGTCAGAATGCTCTAAAATTATATTTTGAGATCAGATTGCATTTTAATCTTCATCTTGATGAAGTCAAGGCACTCATACAGAACTTATAGGAACACTTTGCCTTACAGAACTATTCAAGAATCACAGTTTCTTTCTATTTTATGCAGTTTACAAAGCATAATTTAAGTTTAGTAAAGCAGTCCAGTTTATTTTTTTGAGGTAGGATATCTCATCTATAATCATCAGTGTTCCCAAGACAGGACATCTTCAAACATACAGTTTTTAGAGAGAATTAAAAGCCACTTCACAAATAGCTTTTTTAGAAAGAAAATGGCTCCAGTTTCATTGCAAAAGGGTTTCTTGCAGCTGGTCATGATATATATAAGTAGATGAAAAGAGATTAATTAGAATCAAGGACCTCCACAAGTCTCCATTTAAGAAAAAATATAGTTTAGCATGTTGAGCACAATATTGTAACACTGAGAATTTCTGACTGGGCTGTATTAAAAATGAAGGGTTTAGATTCCCTCTATTATATATTGAAAGAGGTTCTGTGGTGTTTTCATCTTTGGACGGAAGCTCAGATTTTCTGGGGTTAATGAGGGAGAGAGAGGTGTCAGTACAAACCTCATGGAACGTGGTTCAGAGCTTTTCTTGTTTCTCTGCCTCCTAGAAGGCCTGTCTATATTCTTTAATTTACTGAAGTTCAGGATGGAGCTCTGAGCAATTTGGTAAAATGAGTTTTACATTTTTATTTGCATCAGTAGTAGATTGCTTCTTTTCTTAGACTTATGCCTGAGAATAACGCCAGCCCCCCCCCCCCAAAAAAAAATGTTACATGCTCACTAATTATGAATAATCCAGCTTAGTAGCATGGATGTAAACTTAATTATATTTCCCAATCACTTACTAACATTGGAGATTTCTGATCAGGTTCTAGTTAAGAAGGAAGGTCTGCAGAGTCTGTGCTCTGGCCCAAAGCAGCACATTGAGTTCCTGACATCTCTGTAGGGTCAGAGCACAGACGCCAGTCCTCTCCCACTTGGTAGAAGCTTCATTTACATTCTCTAGAAAACACTGGGTTCATGTGTGAGAACACAGCTATGAGGGACATTACCATGTCTTCTAATTAAACCTCCTTCCAAAATAATCATATACAGTATTTTAAATTCATTTTAATTCATTTTAATTAAGATCTTGATCCTCACATTTTATCCCAGCTGGGTTTTATGGTATGCTGCGCATATAAAGGTTCAAATATAAAATTCATTAAGGAATTTTCTTTTCGTGTTCTGTGGCAAGTTGGTGAATAGAAATCAATGCTATGCTGATCACACTTAAAATTTCTCCTATATTATCAGTCCTTTTTTTAATCTTCCTTTAAGTATACATTCAACTAATGTGTATATACAATGGAGTGTTATTTATTTTTTGCATAAATAATGATATACAATTGGCTATTATAGATATAACTGAGATATCTAGAACTCAGTCCAGAAAAGAAATAAACACACTCAAAAATTATTTTATTGCTACCAGTCTCCAGCTTTTGCTTTTCTGAGCAAATAGCCCTTCTCTAAAAGGTTTTTTAAAGTAAGTGTGCAAGAATAGAGAGGAATAGAACAGGTTACAGGGAGACTTTAATTTTTATTTTATTTTGGTTTTTATCCAAATAAATGCTCTTGGAGTGCAGCCCAGTTGGAGCTCTGCAGCAGGATTTATAAAACTCTGACCATGCTGACTTCAACCAGGGTTTCTGCTTTTCCTTTTTGCAGAGCTTGGGAGCAGATCTTCAGTTTGAACTGCAAATCCTGGAACCTTCAGCCCTCAGTTCAGCACCTCTGTGTGATAGGGCTGGTGTGCTCAGCTGAGCTTCCTGTCAGACAGAGCCTGAGAGGTTTCATAAGAAATATTTTGAACTGCCATTTACTTACAAATAGCCATTTCATCCTAAATGTATCCTATTGCTTTTACTCAGAAAAGATAAAACAAAAATTAAAGTATATTAAAACCTTCTGTGACTTCCTTCAAGTAGAAGTAAAATGACCTTTCTTCACCAGCTAAAGGGGGATTAAGATACAGCTACCCAATACCACTTTACATTTGAATCAAAGCATTCATGCAAAGCTTTAATGCTCTCTAGCAAGTGTGTGATGGTTAATTTCTTTTACTTCTCTGGAATGTCCTGTGCCTTTTTGATGGTAAGTCCCCCTCGTCCTCCCTTTACATACCTCTTAAAATTTTTTCATTATTTACCAAGTTAATTAAATATGTAGTTAATTTAAAGCATGTAAACACATCCATTGAAACTTGCCCTGTAAGTTAAACATTAGCTTTCTGAATTGTAGCCTAAAAGTGAGTCTCTTACTCATAAAAAGTGTTTTAGGGATGTCATAGTTCTGTAAAGTGCTGATCACCCTGTTCTTCTTATGATCAAAAGACAAATAGTGAATTCGCAAAATTTCTTACAAGTTTACAGCACCTTGCAGGAACAAATCTACCCTCTAGCAGTCAGCAAAATCAAGGTCTGATTTACATGTGTCTACCTGCCTTTGCAGTTTGAGTAATTTTGTGCTCACAAATCACTGACCTGAATTCATGTGCCTAAAGTGATTGTGAGCACAAATATTAGCTCTTATCTAATCACCCAAAGAGTATTTGCACCTGTTATGAATTATGCATGCAGAAATTCAGCTCAGTTATTTGTATATGCAAAGTTGAATACACAAAAACCTATTTCTTAAAATCTAGGACAAGATGTTAAACCCACTATATTTTTTACAAGTACCAGCTTAACAGAATATTGAATATTTTATGTCTGGGTAAGTGCATATGCTTAAAAGTGGTAAAATATGGATTAATATAAGATTGTTCACAAAATAACAAGATGATGTTTATTGCCTGAATTCTGAACATTTTGAATGCATTTCGCAAATTTATTCTAAGAAGACAACAAACTGTCATTAGAGAGCATATTTTTTTATATTTGTTTATGTAAATTACTGTGTTTAAAAATGTGACTTTTTAAATGTCATTTCAATAAAGGTATAAGGAAAAGATTCAGAAATCTTTAAGAAATCAAAATGGTGAAAATAAATGGGAAAAGTTCCTGAACTAAAATAACAAATATTTTTGAAAGAAATAATATTTACTGAGATTAGCTGAGGCCTTCTGTCTTCTTTCCATTGATCTACCTGCTACTGCAAACAAATAATTATATCAGTGCAAAACTAGGAAATATTTTTTCCATAGTTTCATTGGTAAGGATGTCTGCCATTGAGGTAAGCCAGAAAAATGCCTATTAGCAGGTAAGACAAGAGAGAAGAATCCACTAAGAGCTCATGTTCTGACAGTTGAAAAGGAGAGATCAAGAGGGAAAAGGATCCTAACAAGCAGAGGAGGTAGAGAAACTTACCAGATATCCTACACAGCCCATCCAAAAGAAAATTATTCTAAGAACAAAAAAAAAAAAAACCCTGTGCAAACCGGGATTCCACATTTCTTGAGCTGTGCAATTTAATCTTTGGTCGTGTGTCTTTGCTCCTGGCCAGCTCTCTGCTATAATTTTACAGGAAGAGCCTGCTAGTGTAAATAATGTGATGGGATTTTAGTAGTGAGAATCAATCTGGCCATTCAGTCTGTGCTAAAAGACTAAGTGAAAAATAGTCTCAAGATAACAACTACCTTCTTTATATTCAGTATGGAAATAGGGTTTTGACTTCAGACATGAGAGGCATAGCTGAACAAACATGACCCAGATTCACACTTGTCTGTGCTACGAATTTTGTTTTCCTTGTTGCACAGTGAGCAATCTAAGCTGTTTTAAAAGACCTACTTACAGTGACTCGAAAATATAGTGGAAAATATTCCAATAACATTTTCTTTCATTCTTTGTAGAAAAATTACCACCAGAAAAAAAGTAGCAATTATGTTAAATTTTGAACCAGCATTGCCTTTAAAACTGAAATATGAAAAAGGTTTTTTCTTCATATCCTCCCTGTTTACTGTAAGGACATCTATAAACTTCAAGTCTAAACAGGAGAGGAAGAATTTAGTCTGTGCTATTTTAAGTTCAGAGAAATCTTTAGGCAAAGCAAAATATCTCAGTAATCACCACAGATGAAACAGAAGTGCTTCAAAGAAGTAAATTTGCAATTTTGAGTCTCTTTTTCATTTAAGAAAATGTCCTGAAAGTCCTTGAATTTTGACAGTCTTGCATCAGCTAGCTGCCTGCAGCATTCCCCTGGGGCTGCTCTTCAGATGTTCTCAGGTTGGGATCTATAGTAACACTGCTTCATATCACAAGTGCAAACAGCTTTTCTTGCATATTTATCTCGTTGCTATCTTGGAAACTGTATGCACAGCACAATAGCTTTTCAAATATTGATGGAATATTCAGTTGTTATCTCCCTTTCAGCTCTCCCTCAAAATGCAGTGCAAACATTTTCAGCCTTTGCTTAATATGCTATATACCTGCTTCTTACTTTTCATTGCACACATTCCAAGTTAAAATAGCAGTTAAATTAAAAATAGCTGAATAAATAAACTCTTAAATCATCAAAAAGATACCAACCAAATTTTTGAAAACAAGTAACTCCATATTTCTGAATATATTATTATGACCTAAGGCAGATTTGCCAGGATGGACTCAATTGGAAATTCACCTCCCAAATCACTCAGCTGGCATATCACGTCTCTACAGATTGCATGATCATGCTGCCTTTTCCCCCACATCCATTTGATTTAGAGACAGCGTGAAACATAAGATCCTGTAAGATAAAATTCTTTCTTTCCATGTCAGCAAGAGTTCAGTTAAGACCCCCAAATGTATGCATCTACTGTAATTTGGTATGGTATAATAGCTTCCTGTCCCTGCTGATTTTGAGTTGCTGCTCTTGAAGAGCATAGGCATGGGTACGAGTCCCAAAAATACTGTGTTTACCACCTCTTTGGAGAAGTGAACATCTCAGGATAGATTAAATGGCATGTGCTGCCTCTGTTTGGATACCTGAATCTCCTTTAACAAGCTTAATCTCCCTTCATAATTAATGAGTATCTGGTCAATACAACAGAGAGTATGGAAAACTATTAACCTTGCCCTCAGCAGATGTGAGTTTATTGTTCAGCTGATTTTCTCTAGAGACTCCATTGATTGTATCAAATATAATGCAAATTTAGACAGTGGCTTACTTGAAGATACTGACAACAAAGTACCAAATTTAAGAGTTCTATTTCTTAAGAAAACCCCCAGTTCCTCAATTTCCATAAGCAAGGACATGCACTCTTGCTGTGAGGTGGAGATCTATGTCCTCATGTATAAAGTATGCAGGTATCTAAAATGGATTCCTGCCCATTGAAGAGGATAATCTACAAATCCATGCATACTTTGGTAAGAAGATTTTACCAATGTGTTTAACTTTAATATACACTTCTAGGTTTGGTTTTTGCTTTCTCCAGACTGCCAAAGGCTTGGACACATGTCAGGGATAAGCTTGATTTATTAAATGTTAAAATAAATATATAAAATTTTGACTGGTCTCCCTGCTACAAGAGGATATTTCTCATTATTGGTCAGCAGATTATTCAACCTATGCTTTCACAAATCCTTCTGTATCAAGCCACTGTCTTGGAAAGGAAAGAACTATAAATTAGAACCTTCTTAAAACGTGTGGGCATTTCCCTGATCATTGTCTTAAATGAGATGAATCTCTCTCCATGAGTAGCTGTTCTTATGGAAGCAGCCCAGATGACTAGACAACTAAAGTTTTAGTTATCTGAGGCTGAGTGACCAGGGTGTTGCCCTGTCTGGCAGTCTTTGGGGCTGCTGGCTCTGATGCTCCACCACAAGCAGAGAAGAACAAAAAGAGTGAGAAAACCCATGGGCCAAAATAAAAGCTGGGAGATCATGCGTCGATTACTGTCACAAACAAAGCAGACTCAACTCTGGGGAATTTAATTCAATTTAAAGCATTTAGTTACAGATTTAGGTATTGGAAACTAAAAAGTCAAATATTTAGCCCTTGCAGAAGACATCTTTCCTCCCCCATTCCCGAGCTCACCTTCACTGCAGGCCTCTCCTCACCTGAACGCTGCCACAGATTATGTTCTTGTCTTTGCTGAGGTGACATTTGGGACAGGGGGCATGGGTCAGGGTGTAGAACTGTCTCCTGATGTTCCTTGTTCCTTGCTTAGATTCTGCTCCTTCCTTAATGCTTGTTTCCTTCTCTCTGGTGCAAGTCCTCCATGGTCAACATCCCCTCTGCAGGAGTGGCCAGCTCTGCCATGAACCTTATATGTTTTCTCATATGATGTTTCTTCGCCAATGTTTTACCATTCTTTCTTAAATATGTTGATTATATGATTATATTATATGAACCCCTCCCACTAGACAGAGGTGTTCAGCTGTGCTCTGCCATGGGTGGGCTGTGAGCTGGCTGTGTCTGGCATGGAACAACTCCAGTCTCCTTCCAAAGGCTGCCCAACAGCTTGTGCTACCTTCACCCTGCCCTTTATACGCTGTGCAGAGAGATGTGTCCACTCTAAAACAACTTACCCAGTCTGTAGAGGTGAATCTGCAGTAAGTCACTCTCCAGATGGTAGAAGGGCCAGCAGCACTTTGTTCCCTGGTGCCTTTTGATGCTCTGAGGTGGCGAGTGGTGCCAGGCTGCTCATCATCCGCTTGGGGAGCAGCCAGTTCAGACATCGGCTTAAACACTGGCAGCAAAAAGTGTCTGGTAAATCTCAGGACAAAACACAGTGTGAGCTACTAACATAATAGCTACAAGCATTTTTTTCCTAGTTTCAGCTTCTCCTCTGGCCTTGTTTATATGTCTGCCTTCAATCTTAAAACAAATACCTTGTTTAGCAAGACTCCCCTGCAGTGGTTGCAGAGCTTTTACTGAGAAGCCCTGAGTGAGAGCTCCCACTGTGTCACCTTGTCTACTGTGGTAGCAATAATTTGAAAGGATTTCAACAAACTAGTCATGCATGATCTTGATCCTTTCCTGAACCATACTGACAACCCATATTCAGACTGTTTTTTTTCTCATGAGTCTCTCCCACTTTGATCTCAGAGTTTTAAATTTTTTCCAAGGCTGATGTTAAGCTGCATTCTTTATAATTCCTTTATGTCCGTCCTTGTATGTCTTCTAGCCAGTTTAGCACCAGTCAGTTAATCTGGAACTGTTATTATCTTCTACATATAGGCCATGCTCAAATGCTTCCCTTAGTGTCACTTTTCCATAGACCCTGGGATTTTGGTCCTTATCTGCAGGTAGGCATTTACTCTGGAGATACAGAGCTGCAATGACTGCAAGCAGATACCTGGAAAATTAGAAGCAAGTCCAACATGTTAAGAAATGTAAATTTTAGGTAAAACAGAAAGAAGTTACAGTATTTAACTTCCTCTAATGCTTGCTGCATTCATTAGAGGGGTGACAAGAAAGCTCCCCACACACCCCTGCTGTTATCTAAGAGTTAATACAGCAGAACAGCACTGGGGATGCTTTCTTGCGTTTCTCAGATTGTTTGGCAGAAATACAGGAGAGGCACTCAGCAATTATCAGTAATCAAAGGAATTTCTGCTTTGAGAAATTCCATAGGTTGGATATATGGATCCATCTACCAACTTTCTCTGCAATTTGTTCTGACATTTACCAGATGAACAGAAGAAACGTTGTGTACAAAGTATATACAATGGTTTGAATATTTTGAGTAGGTTGAAAATTCATAAACATATCAATATAATTTTAGATTTTGTTAAGAAAAAATTAGAATGAACTTTCACAGTCATTGTCATAAGACAATGGCAAAAATCTAGATACAACATTTAAAATTAAAGACTTTAATTTTTTTTTCAGATTAAGTCTTCTGCAACTATAAATCAAGTTTTCAATATTTTGAGTAGGTTGAAAATTCATAAACGTATCGATATAATTTTAGATTTTGTTAAGAAAAAATTAGAATGAACTTTCACAGTCATTGTCATAAGACAATGGCAAAAATCTAGATACAACATTTAAAATTAAAGACTTTAATTTTTTTTTCAGATTAAGTTATCTGCAACTATAAGTCAAGTTTTCTGTTTGATTGTTTATTTGTTTTGTGGGGATACCAATTAAATTAATGAACTTGGGGAAAAATTCTTACAATTAGAGGAAAATACAGCATGTTTCAAGCTATAAAACAGTGTAAATGCAGAATAATCCAGTAGTAACTCTTCATTCATTTGATTCTTTGAATTGTAAAATTTATTATGTTGTTTACTTACCATGCACAGGTAACTACAGTTTAAATTTATAAAACTACTTTGTTTAATCATTCATATACTAAACGGTATAGGTATTTTCTATTCTCATGCACATATGTAATTGTGATTATTTGTTTATCAAGCAAGAAGTGAATCAACAGTGTCGCTGGGTTTGTTTAGGCTGACATATTCTTCCATTGTTATTTTCAAAGTCCAATGGTTTCTGAGCTAAGAGGGCAAGAACTTAAGACATTCTGGGCAGTGAAGCAAAAATTGCCTTTTGTCGTTAAAACCAAACCATCCTGAAAAATAATGATTTGCTTTTAATGGATTTTTTCCTTTGTACAGGTGTTCACATGCATCAAGCTACCTTTAATTTGGGTGATTTAGGATTTTGCAGAAGCAGAATAAATATATACAGCTGTTAACAAAGTGTAACGCATCAATGTCTTTACTGCTTCTCCCCTAGATTTTATACAAAGGGAAGGAATTGTCAATTTAACTTTGATTATAACTAAATTTGTTATACTTTTCCTTTCACTCTAGTGGCATCATAACTGCATCATTTATTCTGCAATTTCAAAGTTGTGGCTTGTATTTTTTAGTCTTCACTGTTAGGATTTCAGTACAGCTGTAAATATTTTCTGAATTTGAGCAGTCATACTCTTTTCTGTTCAAAAACTGGTATTGCAGTTTTTCCTCAGAAGTGTTAAAATATTTATAAAACGACAGAAAACCACTCATCAAAAAAACTTAATCTTGCTGTTCACTTGCTTTCAGAATATTAAGGTCAACCATCACTACTGATTCTTGTTCAGGAGCCCTGAGCCACAGCAAGAGAAAAAAAACCATATGCTATATTTTGGTAACAAGATTCACTATTTCTTTTCTGTAACTGCAGACATGGAATTCATTTGTGCAAATATGACAGAGGCATAGAAATTAGAGTTGCCTAACAGCTCTGTCCCATTGCCACTTTTGATCTTCATGGTATGTTTTGATGGCTAATAACTTGCTGTTTTACCAGTGCTTAGCTGACCCGCCTTGACAAAGCATTCAGAATCACAGCAGCCGGCCATTGTGTGAGTTGGGTGCCTAAATCATCTGAATGGGCAATTCCAAAACTGATCCTGGTAAATAGGAATACAACCATCAGTCCAATTAAACAACAACTGGGAAATTAAGAGATCTGTGGTGGGGGGGGAAGGGTAGTCTGAGCAGAGATATATACTATACAAGTGGAAAAACTACATGTGCATTTATTACTGTGTTGGGGTCAAAAGACTGATTAAGATTTATCAGGATTATATAAGGTATTTAGAAAGCATTTTGATACATATTAACACCTAGAATATCGTGGTTTAGATGTCCTATTACTAATATTGATCCTGAATATATAGTTTGCTGATTCTCAATTAATTACACCTCATCAATAGATCAGTAAAAGCACTGGAATCCTGATTTGATTTAAACTACATGACCTGAACAGGTTTTCCTTGTACAGGGGCTTGATTTACTAATGAATGTCTAAACTGCAATTAAGCAGCTTGGGAACATGAAAGCTTATCTAGCTGCACCCACCACTTTGCTTGCCAGCCTGACAGCTCCTATCTGATTTTAATTGAGCTCACATGAGGTGAAAAGTATTTTCCTGGCAGTTCTGCTCCTCTCAGTTGAGCAGCCTGGGGTAGGTTAGAGGGCTGAAAAGACCACATTTTTTCGGCTGTTTTTGAGGGACTGGATTTAGGGTTCTATTTCTTTGTTTGTTTGTTTATTTCCTTTTAATTTTGTAGAGCTTTTGGGTTTCTTTTGTTTCTCTTTTTGTTTTTTAGAGTCACAGTGGGTCTTTCAGAAGAACCTCTCAGCTCGTGCTCTTCTTTGCCTCTGCATTGTACTCTTCCCTTATCGTTTTCCTGATTGTGGAGAACATGATAAATTATGTTTGATACAGAGGTATGGTCTTCTATTAGTTAAGGATGTTTTGCCTTTCAGTTTATGGCCTATCATGGAATAAAAATACCTCTGATTGGTTTTGTCATATATCCAGCATGTCTGATCACATTTATTGGCTTGAAAGTTCAAGCATGTTAATCACCCTTGGCTGTTTCCACTGAAGACTCAAAAATAACTGAAAATAGTAGTGAAATCACTCCACTGTATTTTGAGGTCTACAAAAACTGGTGCCTTAACTTGACAAGTCTCTTTGAGCCCAGGGTTGCTCATGATCAACAATTGTAATTTATGGTATGATTCTAAATCAGACCAAAAGTTGTTCAGTGAATTGTGAAAGAGGTGTAAGAGGGTACTTCTCTTTTCTGAGAGCTTTAGGTGAGTCTTTTGATAAATTCCTTAAATAAAATGTAAGGTTGAGGTTTCTACTGGCTAAAAATACATTTAATAGGCTAAATAACTTGGCAAACCTCAGTAAGTGAGCATATTTAATTTGCACTAAATATGTTGGAATATTTATTTTGTCCTCTACATAAAACACTACCAAACTGATCAGAAAATATATTGTGGAAGGTCAGGCCTGGAATTTAATACCAGGTCTGGTATTAAAAATTACCTCATTCTTTCTACGCAGTTTGTAACCCTATTAGTTGTAGATTTTATAAACATGTATTCACTGGTATAGTGTTCTGTGAACATTATCCTGTAGACTGTATCCTGTATCATATTTTCTCATTCTTCTTCATTTTCTACTCCTGTCTTTCCTCCCTATATTATTTAATATTTGAAAGAATATTCAGCCCTTTCATGTTAAAGGAATAAGTATCATCTTTCTTTATGACTACTATTTTCTAGAATCTCAAATTTAATTCTTGTCACAGAATCACAGAATCACAGAATCACAGAATAATTAGGGCTGGAAGAGACCTCTGGAGATCCTCTAGTCCAATCCTCTGCAAAGGCAGGGTCAGTTGGAGCAGGTTACACAGGAATGTGTCTGGGTGGTTTCATATTCCTATCTTGATGTTTATACACCACAGTTTCTGTCAACTCACATAGACTGGTTCAAGTGCATGTTATGGATATTTTTTACTTATTTCATAATTTTCAGTCCATTGACTATTTGGGATGAAAAATGGTTTATGATATATTATTAAATTGAAGTTACAGAAGAATTTACTGCCTCAGAGATGGTTAATATTCTATCCTTATTTTGAATGGCAAACTGCCCAATAATGTGGAGTGATATACAATTTAATTATTATATTGGAATAACTTTCATCTATTAATTTTTACGGTGATGACATTAAAATGCACCAAAGAGTGCCAAAACTACAGGCAATTTTCCAGATCAGGGTATCAGATATTTAAATCTTTGGTGTATGAATCAGATAGCTATCCAAGGAGGATTGAGGTGATCTGGTACCAGTGCCTAAGGGAACTGAAAGAGATTCCTTTTTTAGAGTAGACTACTTCTGGGGAATTTTTTGAGCCCTGTGATTATTCTAACAAAATTTCAGGCAAGTGACTGAAAGGTCAGTATCAGATGCTTCAATGGGAAACTGTATCATTACATGAGACTTCTGGTATAGTATTTGTAATGTATTTTACTGGAACCTGATTGATTTTCTTCTTAATTTTGACTCAGCACGAGGGACACTTACTACTATTGTACCCTATCCTCTACTCTAGCCGTGCATATTAATGTTTCTCATTCTTATTAATCCCATTAATCTCAGAATTAGATAGTATCTCATAGCAATTACTTACATATGCTAATTATGTGTGTAAATTAGCTTTCCAGGTTTAAAATTACTTCATAATTAAATTGATTTGACTGTCTTAAAAAAAAAAAAAAAGACAATAGTTCCATCTTTTTATTTGTAGATAGATATTTTTCTTCTCTCTGAATATTCCTAATCCTAAAATACCTCCTTACACTAAAGTTCCTTTATATGTCTAATCCTTCAGGATCTGATTCAGAACCCACAGTAAGAAATAATAATCCTGGGAAGTTTGATATTAGGAAGAAATCTTTAGTATGAAGTTGGTGAGACACTGGAACAGGTTGCCCAGGGAGGCTGTGGATACCCCAAATGCTTTTATCCTACCCATATTGCTTAACTTCAGTGTGAAAAATATTTTTACAATCACCCTGTAGGTCATTATTTCTAACAATATACAGGGAATCTGCTATTGATCGTATGGTACATTGGTGCTTTGTGTGTTGAATACATGTGAAGTAATCTCTGACCTTACTAGGTTCTCAGGGAATAAAGTAATAAGGTTGTTATTTGCTATCTGAAGCTCCCTTTCATCATCTGATGGTTTAGTGTATGGTTAGTGGTGTGGTTTTGAAAGTGTTCAGCGTAGGCTTAGATCTGTTTTCTCTTAATTCAGTGGGAGTTTTATTACTAGCTTCAATGTAAACACAGTAGAGCCTACATGCAGTCTGCTTTTGAAAATCTCACCTAATAGCAAATATTATTTATATTTGTTCTTATTTTATTTTTGATTTATATGCCTCTTTATTCTGTGATTCACTAATGCCATTTCATATTTTCTTGCACTGTGGTTTTAAGAGTTTTTCCACTTTTATTAACCTACTTGTTCTTTTCATTTGAACTTAAACTGAACATTTAATTTAGATACTTTTTAGATTACTGCAATGTCATTCATTTTGGCATATTTTGAAAGACATTCATGAGCAAGAGAAAATAAAATTGAAACCTTTCATTAATTGTTTTAAGAAAACTTGGAAGTTTAAAATTTTTATTACTAGCTTCTTTAATTTTCAAAAAAATGGGCCATATATTTCTGTACACATACATCATTATAACTAAGTCACTAGAATGTTTAAACCAGAATTCTTTCAGAGTAATAAAGAAACATATCTCTTCTAAATATACCTGCAAGAGCCTAAAACTGAATTTGCTGCTTCAAACACCACCAATGTTCTGAAAAATTCCCTTATTTAAACACATTTAAATTTAAAAAATCTTAGCTACTGCATTGTTTTTATTGTTATGGGGCTACAGGTACAATTTTAGTTTTAACAATTTGGCAGCTATATGACTGAGTGTGTCATTTTGACCAAATATCTATCTGAGTGCATGTCTTCAATTAGTTTTTCTAACTTTCTCCAAAACCTTTTTCAGTCCTCTCTTGGCTTATGTATGTAACACTGAAGTATTTTCACCAAGTCTTCTGTCCCCTATCCATTTGAATTTTTGTATTTATTTTACATTAAAAGATGATCATTGACATTGCTCTACCACCTGCAACATCTTTTTGGTATTGTTTTTAGGTAACAGCTCACTTGTAATTATAAATAAATAAAATTAAAAGCTTTCTAAGCTAGAGAAGGAACATGGATAAATCCTCTCCTTTTGTTCCAGTCATCTCTGAAGAACCAGAAAAAAGATTTTTATAGCTTGTCAGTAGGACCTACTAGAAAAGCAAGACTCAAGCAGAATTTATACTAGTATATTCCAAGGTAAAATGAATTCCTTGTCAAGTCCTGGTAATAGGTAGGGAAGACGGAAGATTGTGTGGTTAATATCAATGGAGAAAATTCAAATAACTTTGGTACTGAGTAAGAAAAGAAAATGTGTTTTAACCCTCCATTGATTAGTTGCATATAATCTTTGTTTATCATTGGTTTTATTTTAACTCAGATTTTTCCATGCTGAAATAACCCTTAGTTTTACTTGTTGCTTAACTATTTTTATTGTTTCAAATACACAGAAGTGTTCCACAAAAATATTTTGTTATATGGCTAAGAATAAGAGGGAAGTATGCTGATTGTGTTTGTAAGCCTTTATACCAAGGCTCCCATAAAGGTCACAGAAACTCATGCATGGGAACCCAGGCTCCTCAGCAGAAAGGTCATGCTGCCACTAAGAAGAGGAATGGTAGGATCAGCATAGGAGGCTCCTGTTAAAAGAAGGTGGAACTATCAGACAATATCAGAATTCCTAATTTTCACATTATAACAACTCATACAAAATACAGTACCTTTTTCTTTCTTCCCAGCTATTGTAAGGAGCATTCCATATTACAAAAAGACTAGCTTTGGTCAGTGGTCAGGAAAAAAAAGTTACTTTTGTAGCAAAGGAACAGCATATATTTCAAAAAGGACAGTTCGATATTTTAAGTGAACTTGACTCTCAACTGACTAACACATTACTGTGATTTCCCTGCCTGAGGGGACAGCTGCTCCCTTTCACCATGTCCTGTCCCAGGTCAGAGGAAAGCTGAGGAGGCAGCCTGTGGCAATCTGAGTTGAGTCACTTCTCTCTCCTCAGCCACAGCTACAGACATTTTGCATTTAATTATTTCTGTATGATTTGCAAAATGGATGAAAACCAAAATCCTTGTGCAAGATGTGTCAGAGTTTAAAATGTTCGAATGGGCAAAAAATCGTATTTGCATGATCCAGTTGCTCCAAAGAAATGTTAAGAGAATGTCTTGTGAGACTTTAGATCAAGTTTCCTGTACAGGTCCCTCATTAATTCATTTCATACTTGCATTGCCAGCAGTTCTGGGAGAAGACAGAAAAATGCAGGAATGGAGGGGAAAGCTGGGGGAGAGCAAGCTGAGTTCAAGGCAAATGAATTGAGGTCACTGTAACTTTTGTGAAATAATGTCTGGAAGACTAATGGAGAAACAAAACAGAATTTGTCTCAAGAATTTTGGGTATAGCAGAGTTCTACGAAACTTATGACTCAGTAGAGAAAGGCTGAGATACTGGTCCAGTATTAATCCCAATTCTGTTCCTTCATCATCAGCCAGTCCTCCAGTTTCTCCAACACTGATAGGAAAGGCTCTCAAGTTCTCTTGTAGCTTCACTTCTACTCACTTGTTCCCTTTTCCATAGAGTGTAAAGTATGTAAATATGAGTTACAAAATTTTTCCATTTCTGGGTGCATCATAATTGCAGAGGTCAGTTTAGGGACCTCTTGGATTTAGAACCTAAACTATTTTCCTGGCATTGTGATCTTCATGACCCCTCAAGTCAGAGACAGTTAATGAAGAACTGTGTGTAATTCTCTTATGTAATTCTATATGAAATTGGTTGTGCTCAGAAAATCCCAGCTTTGCTTGTATTGACTGAGGTGAACAAGTAGTTTATTCTGTATATTTGACTTTTGGGGGACTGTTGATATAAACATTTGAATTAAATTTAGTAAGAAAAATGTGAGAAGTTAGCACTAGGAGAATTTAGCTCTATTGCTTTGCTGTCTGTTTATCCCTTTGCACAGTCTAACTGTACATTTGAGGAATTCTTGATTATGGTTTCTCAAATGAAAGTAATGTTTACCTTTTGTTTCTTTGTTATGTATAACAGGAAGGTTTTTAGGACAGTATGGATTACACAGATTCCCTAGGAAGGTAGCAACAAAAAAAGCAGAAAAACACCCAAGAATGTACATTTCTTAAGTGCTTGAATTGACATGTTTCTATCTACCTTATCCTTGTAAAATATGAAGCAACCATAGTTTCAGTTTATCTATATGTAACTTTTTTCTGACATCATCCTCAGGCAACGGAAAACACGAAATTACAAAATGAAAGAATAGGTCAGGTTGGGAGGCACCACAGGGATCATCTGGTCCAAACTCCCAGCTTAAGCAGGGTCATCCCAGAGCAGATGGCACTGGATTGTGTCCAGATGGTTCTTGAATACCTCAAGTGAAGGAGACTCCACAACTTCTCTGGGCAATCTGTTCCAATACATGGCCACCTGCAGTGTAAAGATGTTCTTTCTTATATTCAGGTGGAACTTCCTGTGTCCCAGTTTCTGCCCATTGGCTCTTTGCCCTGTTGCTGGTGCTGCTGAGAAGAGCCTGGTTCCATCCTCTTGACACTCTCCCTTCAGACACTGATAGATATTGATGAGCACCCTTTCAGTCATCTTTTCTCCAGGCTGAATAGAACAAGTCCTCTTAGCTTTTCCTCGTAAGAGGAATGCTCCAGTCCCCTCATCTCCACCAGACCCACTCCAGGAGCTCCATGTCTCTCTTGTAATAGGGAGCCCAGAACTGGACACAGCACTCCAGATGTGGCCTCATCAGATCCGAATAAAGAGGCAGGATCACCTCCCTCGACCTGCTGGCAATGCTCTTCCTGACACCCCAGGATACCACTGGCCTTCTTGGCCACAAGGACAAACTGCCAGCTCATTGACAGCTTGTTGTCCAGAAGGTTCCTCAGGTCCTTCTCTGCTGAGCTGTTTTCCAGCAGGTCACCCCAGCCTGTACTGGTCCAAGAGGCTGTTCCTCCCCAGATGCAGGATTTGCCTTTGTTGAATTTCAGTTGTTTTTTTCTGCCCATCTCTCCAACCTGTGAGGTCCTTCTGAAGGGCTGCATGGCCCCCTTTGGTATTGCCCACTCCTCCAAGCTTGTTTTTCCAATAATCCAGTGTGTTCAGCTAATGGCTTCTTCATCTAAACCTTCTTCTACCTGGAGTTCTAATCTCATGGTTAAAATTCAAGTTTAAATATACTTCACTTATTTGGCGGGGTGTGCTCTGGCTTTGTGATAATCCATTATTGATAGCATTCTTTAATACCTCTTCCATTTTCATTGACCCATCTTAAATCATTTTTCATAGCAGTCTCATTTAATTTAAGAATGGACTCGACTTCAGAAAGACCCCTATCTAGTGAGAGCAGAGGATGGTGGTATGTGATGGGACTGGTAACAGAGCCTATCTGTTAATTGTTATGTTATTCTTGTTTTATTTTATACTGATGATTTTCTGAACATATTGACTGTTGGACTGGCAGATTCTGAAATAGGATTTTTGTTTTCAGATACTAAGGTTACATTTTCCAGATACGTTGTTGAGTTTAGAATCTTATTATTCTTATCTCCCTTTTGACAGTGTTAAGAAGCAAAACATTTCTAGGCCTTACTGATACAACTGTTGGGCAAACATCAGTGAGCACAGAAGTAGAAGCTGTTCACAGATTCAGGATGATGCCATATGCCTAATCTGATACCTGAACTTGTATGTTTGCTCTCTCTGTTCATTGAACATCTTCACCAGCATTAACCATTCCTTGCTGCACGATGAGAATGCATCAACAATTTAATTAGATTTCTTTTCAGATAATAATACAGGTCTGAGCATTGTCCATTTTAGCTGCTTGCTCATACAATTGTACTTGAGATAGGGAGATATAATTTTATATCACTTTCGGCTCTCTTTTTAGAAGGGGAAACCACATGGATTCCTTCTACTGTGTATTGAGAAAGCAGAAACAAATTTTTCTTCTAAAATACAAAAATTATCTTGATTCAATGAGAGGTTTCATCCAGATAAGTGTTATTGTGGTCAGTAGCCCGTATTCAAGCAATGATCCATAATATAAAGCCAGTAGTAGATGTTTCTCTGAAGGTAATAAATTTTGCTCCAAGTGTGCTCTTTATCTTTTATGTCAAAGTGACCTTTCTTAATACTGAAATAAATGTTACAAATTATTTAATAATTTATTGAGGTTTTTTTTCTATTTCTACTTTTTATTCCAATGAATTGGAACAACTTCCTTTTGTTTTATTAAGATGTATTTGTAGGAAGTTTTATTCAAATAAGGTTTCAGACATTGGCCAAGAAACAAAAGCCATATATCCTAGTCCATAAAGTATCATGTGTGGGGTATTGATTCAGTAGACTCTTGTTTATATGTGTTGTAATTGCCTCTCCTTCATTTAACTCATCAAAACATTGAGAAATTAAGAATACATCATTGGATACATCATCTTTGTCTGTGATGTTTCATGTTATAATAACTGATGAATGCAGGATAAATATAAAGATAAAAACTAATTGGAAAAAAAATTAAGACCCAGAAACATCACCCTCAGGGAAAAAAAAAAAAGGAAAATAAAAAGGAAAAAAACCCCACAAGGCTTACATTTTCTAAAGAAACTTTTTTTTTTTTTTTCTGTCTGTAAAAGCATTTTATAAAACATTGACTCCAAAATGTCAAATAAGTTTATCACTTATTTTCTTGTCTTGACATTTTTTGGTGTTGGCTACTGTAAAGTAAAAAATCATGTCCTGTAACTCTCCCATGAAAATGTACATGAAAACAACATTTATCCTACACAAGGCTCAGAATCTAAGGAATGTTCTATCAATGCAAGCTAAAACCTTTCTAAATCTAGTTTATTACTATTGTGTGTATAGCAGGAAGATAAGCTGCTCAGATAATAATGTTGGTTTCACTGTAAGTTTTTGTCATAAATTTTTTTCTGAGACTGTGTTCTGTCTCTTAACATGTTGCATCTCTATCTCTGTATTTCTAAGTTTGCCAATTCTTTATGCTGACTGAAAGATGCCTTTCTCATTGGATCTGAACATGACTGTAGGTCAAAACACCCTGTTGCCTAGAATATGGCAGAATTTGGCATGAAAAAACATGAAGTGCAGCAGAAATTTATCTTCAGTTTTGAATACTCTCATGATTCCTACTTCAGAAAGCATTTATTCTATCTAGGGGTCTTTTTTGTGTCATATCTTCTGCTGTAAAAAGAAATCAGGTGTCTTTTCTGGGCAATTAAAGGAAAGAAAGCCTGATTAAAGAGGGAAGGATAATCCTTCATCCTGAAGGACTGAAGATGAGTGAAGTAAAAAATATTACAAAAGTACAAGAGCTAGCTTTAATGGAAATATGTCAGAATCTGTATCAAAGGCACGTGGTCAGGTCTTTCAATCATGTAAGAGTACTTCTCTGCTTCCTTTATTTTTGAAGATCTCAGGATTTTTGAAACAGACAACCTAGAAAAATGGCATAAGATAAAGAAAGCAAGTGTTACCTAGAAAAATGGCATAAGATAAAGAAAGCAAGTGTTCCCATGCTACTCTATTTCTGTTTCTACTGAAGTGTCTGCTCTCTGGATATGCACACTACACAGGTAAAATATGCAATGAAATTAGAATGATTACTATTTGGATGCAGAAAGTACAAAACATAAAACGGATGAAGAAACAAATCTAATCACTGAGAGTGTGGAATGATCATATGAAATGCATTTGCATAAATGTCATTCTGGTTATATTGAGCTAATATTTATATAGTGTAATAAAGAAAAAAAAAGTGTATTTGTGCATTATGAGCTCAGAATATGAATCTGCCATGCTCTCTTCCTAAGTGTCTTCTTTCTTGCTTGTGTCAACACCAGAACACAAGACACTCACTTGTTTTGTTGCTGAATTAATTTCCTCATTGCTCGTGATGAGCTTCACAAAGTCAAATAAACCAAATAAAACCTATAAGGACAGGAAGGAAACTAATAATCACTGTAGTCTCAGCTCAAACTAATGTGAAACCCAGACTGTGCAGGCTTGGGAAATCAAAGTGGGTAAGGAAGGTTACACTGAAAGCTCAGAACAGAATTTACATCCCAGTTGTTTAAATCTTTGTTAATACATCTAAGATGATGCCATGAATGAGTGCACGTGCACTGTCTACTGGACACAGGATCTGACCTGTAGTTGCTGCACAGGTGCATACCTGTGTTGCCTTCAGTAAATGCATGTTACATAAGGTTAGCAGCAGCCTTTCTCTGTGTGGTTAGCACAAGGACACTGACTTGGTAGATTGAAATATAGAGTGAACTGAACAATGAAAAAGAATAGGCTAGTACTGACCCCAAAAAATTCCAAAAATTTATTAAATTAGTAAAAGAAAAGGTTTACTAAAAACCAGCAGGTAAGCTTTCTGACTAAAGCATCTGTGATTCTGGATTATTATATGAAAAGGAAGTGTTTATACCTTCAGCATCCTAAATTTATTACACTTTTAATTAAAAGAATCCTTTGCTGTTTTAGAATTAAATCTGGATTTTAAAACTTTGAAGACCTGAGACACTGAAACTTTGTTTTCTTTGAATATCTGGGAAGCAAATTTGTGGATGCCTGACCTGAATTTGAGCCTGGCAATGTATAATATAGACATGGCCGGTTTATATGCTTCTAAAAATAGTAATAGCAAAATACAAACCATAAACTCAATGTTTGATGTGTTCAGCAGCCTCTGTATTATTTCAGGCAGTTTATCAAGCAGTCCTTCACTGCTTGCACAATTTACAACCAACAGCCAATACAGGTGAAATCTTAAAAATGAACAGAACTCTCATGTTCACTGGTCACGGCCAAACTGTTAGCATGGGACTGATTGTGTCCTTCTCTACTTTAGAAAACACATCAAATTCTTTTTATTTCAGGCCATTAAAAAATTAGCTGACAAAAAGTCACAGTTATTCTCTTGTCAAAGAAAACCAGGGTTAGTGAGGATGTTGACAAACTCAGGATAGTTCATCTTCTGAAGCAGCACTCTCCAGGGTTTGTAGAACCTAGAGCTTCCTCAAGATACAAAATTTTCTTCCAAAACAAAATATGTCCAGGGCTGGATGTAGCAAGGGCTCAATGATGTGGGGAAAGAGGGCACCAAACAGAGAAGAAATATATTGAGTCAGCTGTTGGCAGCTACCTGGCAAGGGGCAGTATGAGAGGTGGGAGGGGGAAAGGGAAGAGGGAAAGGGATTGGGCAGGATGACAAGAAACTGAGAAGGTCAGATGCCTGCTTACTGGTAGCAGAAAAATTTTTGCAAGGCTTGATTCTAAAAACTGACACCATGATTTTAGACCTCATATTCTCCTGTCTTTTTTCTCTTTAATCAGGAACGTGTATTTCACATAACAGGTTGCATTTCAAAATAACTCTCAAGGGAATACAGAACTGATGAGAATTCATTATTTAGCAGACTGACAAGCAGCAAGTTATTTTTAAAATGACTAGCATAAGGACAGGTGAATGAATCCCATATAAACTAATCTATATGAATGATTTAAAATGAGATCAGATTAAATGTTAATCATCCACTATGCTATTGAAACACTTCATAGTTACTGGTTTTATTCACTGATAAATAGGTACAGTGAATTGAAAAGAAACATTTCACATTTTTCCATTAGAAACATATATCTAGATGCCCCTACCTTTCCTATCCTTACGGTTTAGATTTTGAAATAAGGGATCCTCTATAAAAAGGCTACCATAAATTAAAGAATAAAACAAAAGAAAATGCTTCTGTAAGAAGATATGAAGACACTAGTGAAATTAATAGACTGGACCTTGGGGTTGTTTTTCCTTAATTATCTTGCTAAATGGCAGAGTGGAATTGTTTTATTTAGAGATTTTCATAATTCTCAAAGCATTACTCTCCGTTCTACTGCAAGGAAAACTTTTCTATGCTTTACAAGGATGTCAAAGAAGACCTATAGCTGCACAACTTTGCAAGTAAAAATTTTTAGTGTGAAAGCAAAAGCAGTGTGCATGCATAAATATGAATGCATTCATACATATACGTCTGCATGTATAAGAAAAGCTACATGCAGACTTTATGAATGATGTCAATAAAATACTCTTATGCCAGTCTTCAAAAAAACTATGCCATAGAAATTTGTCACATTTAACTTCAGTCTCACATTCTTTCTTTGTATCTGTTGTAGAGAACTGCATTCATAGATCAATTATAACAGAGAAGTTGAAGTTTTAGATGCTGAAGATTTCTCAGAATTAGGTGTTCTACGGACAAATGTTTCAGAACTGTGTCGTCACACTAACTGGATCTCACAAGTAAAGGAAACTTCAAAAACTTCAGCATCTGACTAGCTAAGAGCTGACATTTAACAAACCTGGCTTAATTTTCAGAGTTCTGTCTGAAAGGCGTGAGGAATGGTAATTTACATCTCTCAGTCCTACTGGTCCTGTAATTTACCACTCACTGTATTTCTTTTACACCGTTTCTGACATTCCTTCTGTCCAAGAGAATTGTAAACATAATTTTAAAGATTAGCTGCTAGGGCAATTTCCTGCTGCAAAAGGTGGATCCTAAAATAATTTTCACAGCAGTGGTATCCTGATTGTTCTCTATGAATTATTCACTGTTCAAACAGCGTGTGGGCAGATACCTTGTTTACTCTTTGGTCTCAGTCTCTCCAGCTATAATCATTAACCACTGTTTCTGCTTCTTGCATAATATGCTTTCATATTGTTATTTCTTATATTATACTCTTTCATCATTTTTAAAGAGAAAAAGGAAGTGAAAATATCCATATAAAAATTCAGTCTTTTGAGGTTTTTTTAAAATTTCTTCCTACTGTATTTTATGAGAATTTCTACCTCTTCACAATGCTCTTTTTCTTCTAAGTATGTACAGATATTATTTTCTTCCTTTGCTTTCATTAGCCGGCATATACTAATACTTCTTTTTTGCATGTGTTATTTTATATCTATGCACATCTTGATAACTACCTTATACCTACTTCTTTCAATCTCCCTTCTCTTCCATTTTCTGCAGACCAATTATTTTGCTCAAATTTCTTCAAGCCCTGTGTTGGAGTTTTTTTAAATAAATCTTATATCTCAGTGATGAGGAAAAGCTTGGCTTTATCTTTGATTTACAAATCTTTTGGCAAATAGTCAGCTCCCTCAGCAGTTGGGTGCATCCCTTGAATGCTCATGGACTTAAGTATGACAAGTTTGCTTAAATATTATTTGAACAATACGTCTTCCTTGTTCCACATTTTTCTCCCTGGACTCTGCATCAATGGAATCCTTCTGAAGGCTCGTCTTACTAGTAAAGACAGAAGTAATGAAGGCTTTCAGTATCTCACCTTTCTCAATGTCCTCTGCCAGCAGGGCTCCTGCACCATTCACTCACAGAAACACATTTGCCCTAATCTTCCTTTTGCCACTGATACACCCACATGCTGATATTGCAGCACTCCAAGCTGGGATGCAAGGCACCCCACCATGTCTCTGTAATCCCAGAAAGATCACACCTCCAGAAATGCCCACAGACCTCTAGTTCTTCGTGTTTATTTCCCACACTGTATGCACTTGTGTGAAAGGATGGCTGGGGATGAAATTAGAGGAAACTGAGAAGTTGTATTCACATCCTATCAGAGTTATAACAGTATAGAAATTATATGTTGAAATCTCTGCAGGCAGGGGAACTCAATGGTAGTTTGCAGCCAAGAGCACCACTCATCCAAGAGACATAGGATGTCCTGCTGCTGAGCTGAAACTGCTCTTCTCAGATGAGCTTGGGTCATTATAGCCTAATTGTAAAATTTAATCACTTGTCCATCCCAAAGTTACCTGCCTCCAAGGTACAACCTCCCCTCACTGAGCATGCACTTTATATTTTATTGACTATCTTTAAGAGTGAAGAGGGACACTTACACCAATCAGTTACAAAGCTATGACAAGAATCACTCAAGCTCCATCTCAACATAAATAAACAAAAGTATGCTTAGACTGGTGAGAAGTTAGGGAAGACTCTAGCACAACTGCTGGGATCAGTCAATGAGCTGAACCTGTCTTGTCCCCATAGACATGCCTTTTGGATAAGAACCTTACTCTGTGCATGCTAAATAGTTTTACTGGGAATTAGACCTTGTCTGTATATTGCTCTGAATACGTTTTTAAAGTCAGATACCATCACTGCAATCTTTGAAGCTTAACCTATCATAATTTTATGTTAATAAGTGGTGCTATTTTGTAAACTGTTAGTGTGAGTACTTCAGCGGCTTTGGAAGTTGCCATCAGTGTGGAATGTACTAAAAGTGGAAGAGCTGTTAAGGTGCCATAAAGTGGGAATACCTGCTGAGGGGTCACCCTTATTCTGTTGGTGTATTTCCCTGAATAAGTCAGTGGAACTGCCCTCTGATCCAGAGACTGTTCAATGAAGGGTACCCATAAAGGGATGCAGACAGACTGGTTGGGCATGAGAGTTTCAGCTTCCCTAAGGTTCTAATAGACAAATCAAACACTAAGGGCCAAAAAATCTCCCCAGTCACCCTAAGGGTGGAGTAAATCTCCTGTTTTCCTAGTGACAACTTGTGTGCAGGCACTTCAGAGACAACCCCCAGCGTGCTTGTTTCCCTGAAATTGTCTGGATGCTTTTTTCATACTGTGCCTATTGGCACTTTCTTTCTAACACACCAGTGCTTGAGGTGAATCTGCTTAAGCCCTGTTCTTTAGATTTTGTGTTCTTTTTTTGTTCATATTACTCTCCTCATGAATCCTGTCTACCACTTCCTCACAGGACTGCTGGTAGCAGCCTCCCTCCCCTGCCATTCCTATATCTGTGATGGGCTAATGTGATATCACAAATGGTGGGACAGCTTTGGTAATTCTCTGTAGGAAGATGTTTAGATGCAAGATGAGCCAGACTACAAGTACTGGAACCTGTAAGATACACACCCTCATAACCAGGCTTCTTAGAAGCTTTAGATTCCCCTTCATCTCAATACCCTTTCTCTGGCTGGCCATGCCAGGTGCTTTACTGGTATTTTTCCAGAGTCTGATCTATCATTCATTTGAAATTTATATAAGTTTTGCTATGAAAAGCAGTCAACATAAGATTGATCCCCAAATACCTTACTTATTCTTGTTTTTAGGCAAGCATTTGCATAAAAATTGATAACAATAGATAACACATTCTGACACTTAAATAATTAAGTCCTCATTTTGTTTTACATGCTACTTTTATGTCTATAAGGAAAACACTTTATTTTATTATGTGCAAATATTCACATTTCAGCTTCAGTTGTCATGCTCATACACCCTTTTTTTTTTCATTATTCTGTGTTTATTTTCAGTTTGCTACAAAAAAGATGACTTTATCAGAAAGCAATGGCCAGACAGACAGTTCTCTCCAAATCACAGACCAATAAGTCATTGTTAGTTGTCCAAATTCAATAAAGTCTTAATCTGCTACATTTCACACTCTATTTTAACGATAGGAAACTAGAAACAGACAAATTGATTAATTGAGACCATAAAAGCAAATATTTTTTAATACTCTATTTACAGTTAGTTCTTAGTTTAATTTTGAGCTCAGGTTTATCAGAAAAATTATTTCATAGAGGATCCTGACTCAGTTTTCTCTTTGAAGCTTGTTGTAAATACAGGTCACACTTAGAATCATAGTTGGAAAGCGTGTTAGAGATCATCTAGTTCCAAACCTCTGCCATGTGTATGGACACCTTCCACTAGAGCAGCTTGCTCAAAGCCCCACCCAATATGACCTTGAACACTTCCAGAGATGGGGCATCCACATCTTCTCTGGCCAACTTGTTCCAGTTTCTCACAACCCTCTGAATAAAGGTGGTGGGAGTAAATATCACCCTTATGCTTAAACCTATCCTATTTCAGTTTGAAACCATTCTTCCTTGTCCATCTAAAAATTCCCTCCCCAGTTTTCTTTTAGGTCCCTTTAAGTACTGAAATGCTCCCCAGAACCTTCTCCTTTCCAGGCTGACCCTCCCCAATTCTCTCAGCCTGTCTTAATAAGAGACATATGATAGGTTTTACATTACTCGTGTGGACTGCAAGAGGCTCACATAAGCAACACATTTATATTCCTGCTATAAACCAGCTGCAAAGGATAGAATTTTAATCTCTTCTTTGCCAGTGGAGGCTGCTTTTCCAAACAGAAAATTTCAAATGTGACAAAATAGACCTGCCTTGGTTTTCTTAAGGAATTTAGGATTTCACCGTGCATGGAAATTAAATCAAACAGAATGTTCTTGGAAATTAAGTTAAACCTCTCTGTATACCTCCCTCTGCTAAAAATAGAGAATAATTAAGATACAGTATTCTTATATAACTATTTCAAACTAAAAGCACTCATGGTTGGAAGCGATAACGCTAACCTACCTTACAGACTGTACCATCACTCCTTCTACTGCTTCACATTAATGTTTCATATCATCTCTACACAGACTAGCCCCAAGCTGGCCAGTCTTCTGTTTGTATGAAGAAAAAACAGCAAATATGCTATAAAGCCTATTATGTTTAATTCAGTGCTATGGCAAATTTGTCTAAAGAAAAGGAAATCATTAGTAGAATGATTTTTCAGATGTATTTTAGGACATCACTTGCAGAACTTTGACAAATGGAAGTTAATTTGATATAAGGTTAGCACACCAGAGGGACAAAATGCCATTTAGTAAGTCAAGAAAGAAGTAGTTTTTTCTGTACACCAATTTAGCTTTTTGCAGTTTAATAATCTTTATGGGCTGTTGAAAGTCAGTTCTTTAGTGCACTGGTTTTCAAATATTTCTTGTAGGCAGATCTAATAAAAATATCTTCATACTATTTTTCAATATATTTATTTCCTTTAAATTTAATATTAATAGAAGATATGTAAAGTGCCTGTTCAAGAATCCCACTAAAACTTACATTAGTTTTTGTCTCAGAAACCACGGGAATAATTTAAAAGATCTAAAATTAAGAAATTGAGTGTTTTATTAAAGATGTAAATTCAACAAAAATAATTTCTTGTTGCTAGAAACATACCTGCTATCTATTCTGAAAAAGAAATACTGAATAGTGTTAGTATGTATATAACTTAATATTAAGAAACTGATACACTCTTACGGAATTTCATAGATTTTTAGAACCTTTCTAATGTCCATAAATTGCAAACTTTAAACATAGACTAATTGGAATATAGAAATAGAAATGTAATAATTATTAAAATGAATGATTAAATTTTAATTAACTTATTTATGTTTCCACTCTGCTAGAATAAGTTGAACCTTGGTACCATTTCAGATGCTTTTTATTATGCCAAACCCAGCCTTTAAAGATATCTTTTACCACATTTTTTAGCCTATATTTCAAAGCGAGTAAAGGAACACTATTCCTAAACCATAATACCTACAGTGCATTCTGTAGGATGTATATATTTTGCAGTACTGCATGTTCACCTGCATCTTTAAATCTCTGCTCTGGAAGGGCAGCTAAAACTGTACCTGTAGAAGACAAGTGCTGTGAATAACACACCCTTTTCTAAGTAATCTGTGTATTTGTTCACACACAGCAATCTCTTTCTTAATAACTCCTTTCTCAATAACCATAATTTTATTTTATCCATGTTCCAATCCAGACCATCCAATTTTAGTGTTTTTAAAGAGAGACAAATAAGTTTTTGTGTAATGATTTTTTTTTGCATTCCAAAATTCTAAAGAATGAGCAGTATTACAACTGCAGTTTACATGTTTCACAAAATTTTGTTCATCTAGAAAACATATTTTTTCTTTTCCTTTTACAGTCCAAGTTTTCAGTGAAGTTGCATGTGAAACCCTGAACCTTAACTTGGCCTTTTTCACCATGGCCTTCTCTTCTACATTGTTTGCTAGTTTCAGGTTGTCCATAGGCATGAGAACATCACTGAAGTCATCCCACGCCCATTGCCAGATCAGCACCAAAATTGGACTGCAAATTCTACAATCTCTGTTTCTTGAAATTGTGCAAATTTTGGTGATTAAAAGCTTGAGTATTTATATAATAAAAGGCTTTTCTCTTTATCAGATTTCAAAATTATTGCAGTAAATAACTGGTTTTGAAAAAAACTAAGGAAAATTTACAACCCAGTTTGTTTTTGTTTTCTACTTTGCTTTGTTTTTAAAGAGCAACAATTTTTGTCATTTTGTGGTTATTTTTTCTTTCAATCTTAGTTGATTGTAGATACCAGTATTTTCTCCAGGTTGATAAAGTTGCAATGGGATCAATATCTCTTAGTGAATTTTGTCTTTATATTTAAATTTTCTGTTTCCCTATTTTTTTCCCCTTATTGATATCCCAATAGTTTCAGTTACCTTGCTTCCCTTCTTATACTAATGGTTGGGGTTTTTTTTTCCTAGTTGGAATTTCTAATTCCAGAACCTTGAATACAATTAAGATGTTCTTCCATTTATGTCAGCCAAAATGTTTCTGAAAGCTCAGTTGTCCTGATTTACGCCCCTGTCAATTCCATTAGCTTTCTTCTTTTCTATATTATTATCATAACACTCTGCAAATGCAGAACACAAGGAGTCTCACCACCAAAGAGTTGATAGTCTAAAATAATTCAGGTGGTAGATTACTACCTGAGGCCGCTGTGAACTCAATCTCAAATACAAGCACAGTTACTAAATGTCAAAAAGATAATATAGCAAAAGGTAAGATGGTATTAGCCAAAGAGATCCAGAAGGGGACCATCTAAGTGCTGATGAAGCATGATGAAACTCAGGCCTTGAAACCTTGCTAGAGAGTACAGATGGCCATCACCATTGGAAAACTTTATGGAGATGATAACTCTTTGATATTTATTAGGACATACGAGCTATTCAGTGAATGTCTTTTAATGTTCAGTAGCCTATGTTTGGTCCCATAAAGAAAAAATGTCACTTGAAGCAAAAAAATTAGAAAAACACAGGTAATTAAGAAAGGGGTTTTATGGGACATTATGAAAATCTGGAAATTAGTTTCATGGAAAGACAACTATATTATTTTTCACACAACACACCATTATTTTTAAATCCTTTTCTAGAAAGAATTTCCATTAATGCCTGTATCTTCCTTTGAGATTAGTCAGAATAATACAGATACATTCTTCAGTCATCAATTTTTACAGGGTTTAATAAAATGGGGTTTTGGATTTTAGTTCCTACCGTAATTAATATAACAAAGCTAGAAATAAATTACATTTTGTGTGATTTTTGTCTTTATTACAGCAGTTAGATGCCATGATGGGCTCCTGGAGTTGTTCATCTACGCATTCTCTTTCCACAAAGTTTATAGCAAAGCTGCAGTTCAAGGCTGAGTCACACAGGATGTTGTTTCCTGATAAAACAGTTCCACAATCCAGCTAAAATTACCATAACATCTTTTTTTCTGAAGCTTTATTTACTGATCAAAAGGTCCTCCAATTCTGCAGGGTAATCATTTATCTAGATGACCTCTATTAACTTCCTTCAGAAAAATCTGGATGAAAAGGATAAAAGCAGTCATCAGATTTATAATAGCTGAAAGCTCTTTTGTTTGCAAAGGACTGTAAATATAAGAAATGTCTTTTCATTAAAAAAATCTCAGAAGTAAATATAGTGTTGCATTTACTAAAGAAGACATCTAGACTTAAGTGTGAAAGAACTAATTTCAGTGAAAATTACACTTGATAGAAATATATGGTCCTTTTCCTTTAAAGTTCAAAATTTGCATTTAGTTGCTAGTGACCAAATAACAGATTCATATGGATCTATTTATTGCTTTCTCTGTCTTGTAATAAAAAAAAATAAAAACATAATAAGATTCTATTTTACATTAAAATTTACATTTTTTAAATTTTTTCACTTCCAAAGCACTAACCACCTCAGCCACTCTAATCTCAATAAAGAAAAGTGATAAATATATCAAAGCCTATCAAGTTGTGCTTCATTACCTTTTTCTGGGTTTCAGCTGGAACTTGCCAGTCATTATGAGCAGCCTGTTAAATCTTATGCCTGCAGCAACTTTTAGCCATGATTTTTAATAAAAAGAGGAGAATGAGATATGACTACATTATAAAGGCAACTTAACTCCTGAAACATGGGAGCACAGTATGTGTCAGTGTGCCCATTATAAACTGTCTCAGTCTGCTTTAGCAAAGTCTTGGCAAAATGGTTCACAAAAAACTGTATTTTGTGTGTATATGAGCTCACATGTTTCGCTTTATATTTTTGTTCACTGTTTTCACCATGGAGGCAAAATATTTCAGATATGTCAATGTATAATTCTTTGTTTCAGCATCTGTGTTTGATGTTAGCTGATTATCACTGTACATCTAGAAACAACTTGGATAATCTTCAAATTTTATCTAGCCTACTGTAAGCATGGAGGCTCTTCTATCATTTTAATCTTAGTACTTGCTTCAGCAAAACTCAGCAATCTATTATCTGTTATAAAACAAAATTGTGTTATAAATCAATGATATAAAAGCAAATTACGCTTGGCCACTCACAGTATGATCAGATTCTGTGCCAATTTTGTTTGCATTTTTTTCATGAGATTTTAAGAAAATATTTCCTTAGGCTCAGAAGTAAAAATGCAATAGTAGCATATGACAACATAATAAGCATGATGTTTTGATGTATTGTAATAGAACATACAGCCTTCATTAAGGCTGGCCAGAGACTTCTTACTTAAATGGACAAATTTTACCTTCCCTTGGATAAGGATCAAAATGTAACTGCTGTTTTCATGGAGAAAAAAAAAAAAAAAAANAAAAAAAAAAAAAAAAAAAAAAAAAAAAAAAAAAAAAAAAAAAGTGGGAAAACTAGAACAGAAAGACCGGAGAAAGAATTGTGAAGATCCATGAAGGATAGAGTTGTTATTATTGTACATTTGTACATTATGGAAAAGGAAAAAAGGTCAACTATCATTTTCCCAGAGGACCTACTTATCCTTTTCTCTTATTCTGACTGAAATTAATAAATTCTTTAAAATTTATATATTTATAAATTAATAAATATTTTTAAAAGAAGGAACGGGTGATTTTAAATCCTCATCTTGTCTGTGGGGCTCCAGCATTGTCTCACACACCCACACACCTGACTAAGTATCTTGAGGAGTAGTATCATGTTCCCATTAAATGTACAGTACATTTATTTCCAAGACAACAAAAAGTACTCGGGTCAGCATGAGCTGTTGTATCTTAGGGCAAACTAAATTTTGTCAAGTAAGTGATTGTTGTGGATTTGGACTCATTCTTATCTTCAGTTTGCAGCTCCTTCCTTTACCTGTCTCTTAATTGCCTCTGACATGGCATAGTGACAATTAACTCAGTATCTCTGGCATGTAAGAGCTCTCCAAAATGCTACTTCCCCTCTAAAACTGGTACTCTCCTCTTTAATTAGGGGAAACATTGAACCAGTTTTCTGTAGTGCTATATGAAGCTCAATCTTAGATTTTGACTTAGGGCATAATTTGGAAAGTCTGTTTTTAAAAATGAAATCAATTAAATCAGCCTAGGGGAGTACAAAGAAATTAGAGCAAAATATAAATATTATGACTACTTAGAGCTTCTTAAAACACAAGTAATACACAGAGCCATATAAAATTAAATTAATGGGACGAGGAGGTATACTGAAATTATGTTCTGAGCTTTAGTTTGACTTCTAGTCTTGTTGCATAATCCAGTTAGTTCAGTAAAGATGTCTCCTTCATAAAGAAATGCTTAGTAATGCCCACATGAAAGCCCATATCTGTGTGTTCATTCAGTAGTGCAGCTTCTTGTTTTGACAAATCACATGAATTTTACAATCACAATATGAAACTGATGGGTTTGGAATCAGAAGCTTACTAAGTCCTTTACCTATGCATCAACTGTAACAGCTGAGTCATAGGAGAAAATCTTACATGTTCAGGGAGTACATTTCTGGTGTCCCAGACCCACACTGCACTCAGAGCAACAGTCTTTGGTGTAAGGACTGCACAGGAAGCAGGAGGCTGGAGCTGGCCATGGGGGATAGTAAGACTTGACATCAAGACATCTCTGCCTATTAAAAAATACTTCAGAATATAATACTGCTCTTCAGAGAGCACAGACATCTGAGAATGTAGCAAGTTAATTGTCAACTACTTGTTCCCCCTCTATCAGACTGAGATCTTTTTGTGAGACACTCAAAGCAGCAGTGAAGAATATCCAGGATTCTTTTTTTTTAGATTCTCCTTGAAAGACAAGACAGGAAGATTAGGGGACATAATAATAATCTTGCTTGTGGGTGTTTATGTGGGCTGTTTAACTGGTTTACTGAAAAATGTTTAGATAATAAAGTGTAATGAAACCAAATTTGGGAATTCATCCAAAAGATGAAATGGTATATGATGAATCCTGTTTTAATGATAAATGAACGATTTTAATTGTCCATGATGCTTTTTTTTTCTGTATTATCTCTAGTTCCTATCCAGATGGAAGCAATCAGCCAAATAAATATCATTGCTATGAAGTGCATTTTAGTCCCATTTAGACACAACCTGAACACAAATAAATAATGGACCTTTTAACATAAATATGTCATTCAGCTTGGACTGGAAAATTAATCTAGAAAAGGTTTTTCCATTTACATGTTTTTGAAAAAAAAATTCTAAGCCATGAAACCTAAGGGGTTTTCTTTTTTTTTTTTTTTTTTTTTTCCTTTGGATCTTCTACTTCTCTTAGTACCGTCATAATTTTAGAAGAAATGAATTTTGGGAGAAATCAATTTTAGGAGAAATTAATGGGAAAATGTAAGGTGGGAAAGTCATTCAATAAAAATCTGGGTTCTATAAAGTAGTTGCAGATTTCTTGCAATATGATGTAGTAAGCTGGATGCACTTATATTTTCCCATCAAGTGCGTTGTGGATCCTGAGACAAGTGGTAGGTGTGCTCAAATCTGCTTCAGAGAGAAGGAGTAATCAGGAATTTCTCTGCTGTATTGATGCCAAAATAAGCAAAAAACATGTCAATTGTTAAAATTTATCTTTTTGGAGTTTATTCCTGAAGAATTATATTCAAGGCTTTCCTAAGAAATTTCTTTTCTATATCTCCCTCCTTTTAATGTGTCAAACTGTTGCAAGAAGCTGGGAAGAACAATGAAAAAAATTGTTCCAGAAAAAATATCATACTGATGATTTTTAGTTTAGTTATGTGTGGCATTGACATCATTCAAAGATCTAGCAAAGCTGAGCTGACCTTTGCCTGGGTGAAGAGAGCTGTCACATTTCCTGCCGTGTTTGTACCATTCCAAAGCTATTGATGACTCATTCAACCTTTGATACATGCAAGAACTGCAAATATATGTCATTGTGGCTGGCATAATAAGAAAGACTTTCTGTTAGGTAGGCCAAAATATAAATATCAGCTGCTGAAGTGGTTTCAAGACACAGTTTCATCTAATGTCTTTTTTATTTCATCTAATGTCTTTTTTATTTCATTTAAAAATCACAGAAAATAAACAATTCATTATCATTTTCCAATCTGGTTCTGTGACAAGAGTGGATGGAATGAGGCACAATAGAATTAGAATACATCTAGAACTAGAAGATGAATTTATTTTTCCCATTTTTGGCATCAAAATTGTTAATGAGAGAACATCAAGTCTTGGTATTTATGTTAAATAACAGGTATTGACATCGTAGAGTCTGCGAAAAAAATAGTAGACAGAACATTTTGGGGGCTGGAGCTCATACCTACCACAATAAGCTTGAAAGAGCCCAGCCTACTTACTTAATCCTAAACAATGACACATAAATTGGCTATCCTGACTATTCTGAGTAAGGACAGTTAAGAAGTAATCTGTTGGGGTTTAATTTTTTTCTTTTTTTTTTATGTCTAGCACAGAAAATACATTTTATAAAGCTAGTGTCTAGAGAAAAAGATTTTTAAAACTCTAGCTAGAAATAAACCAGAATTTTACAACTTTATTTTCTATTTCAGTATTGAGAGGAAAAAATGAGAATAATTAGCACTTGCAAAAGCACAGTACTGGGAAGCAGAGGATTCCCTGTACCATGACATGTTCCATTTAGACTGAGAAAGGAATTTTTACCCTTGAAAAGTTGTTAGACTCTGCAGGTATAACTGTGTGAAACTGGATGACCGATTATCTACAAGAGGTGAAATCAAATCTATTAGTTCTTCTTTACACCTGAGTTTTTGGGGACAGGTATTCTTTGGGGGCTCATTTTAAAATAGATAATACCGATGATGTGATTATGAAGTTATATTTACTAGGTAAATCTATTTTCCCAGAGCTCATCAAGCTATATTTTATTCTGGATTGTTGACATACAGTGTAAGTCAATCCTAGAGAAAAGAAGCTCTGATTTGTGCCGCCCTCAAGACATAAAAATATGTCACATGAGGCAATAGAGAAGCATCAGTGATTTGTACTACATTCTGAAGTGACATTAGTTCACAGGGATAACAGTTCTTGATTTTATATTTAAGAATGCACCAAAAAAAATCAAACTATGCAGCTGCATACTTTTCCTCAAATAAAAACTTTATTTTCCATACATTGCTCTTCTATTTATAGTAAGAAGAAAAAAAAAGTTTTTGAAAATGGGTGAGATACAGTCCCAGATTTGGAAGTGAATTTTGCAATTTGAGACAATCTCTAGTGTTCATTTTCAAAATGATTTATGATATTAGTGGAAAAACACACTTTTATTTTCCAGGCAGGGTTTCTCTAAAAAAAGTTGCTGCCATGTAGTAACACAGTTGGATCAGCTTCCCCATCAATTACAAATTGATCTATTTATTGAATTTTAACTATTTATTATTTAAATACTAGCAGGGCATTTAGTGATATATCTATCAAGAGTTAACTTAAATTTTTTATTCATAATACTAAATATTTCATAGAATGTTTAGCAGCCCCAGAGTGATGTACTTTGATTACGCAGACAGTCATTAAATTCCTTTCAAATTTGAAGTCCATGACAAATACCAAAATATCTGGTTACAGCAGATATGCAAGTTAATGTATTTCTTCCTGTGATCATATATTATTGTCAGAGGGAAAAAAAAAAAAGAATTATTCTATTTCAAGATTATTTGCTTCAAGCAGAATTGCTTTAGTCATGGGATCAATACTTTTATAGTGTATAGCTGCTCAGAAATAGATCTCCAGGTTGAAAGCTAAAAAATCTATTAATTGAAGAATTAATGAATACTTCCTATACACTTGTTAAATGATGACTATGATATAAGCAGTAGAAACTCTGCCATGAGATGTCTCCAGTAATTTTCCATTTAGGGTGTCCTGTGTGTGGTAAAAATGTACATTACCAGGTCCTTGAATACATACAGAAGCTGTGCCATGGTGTTGTCTATTATCAATTGAGCAATGTTAAATCTTTAAGAAAATGTCAGTTTTAGGAGTATTTTTTATATAACTGAGCAATCCTACTAAAGTCATCAAGGAAAGCAAGATCAAATAAAAAGATTTATTTATGTAAAAATTGTACATTCAAGCTTATTTTATGTATCTCACATAGCATATCACACAAAACAAAACATTCATTACTCTGGACCAAATTCAGGTACAAAAATTATGACCTTGTGCATCCAACAGAACTCAGTGTCAAATGCTTACTAGGATTGTGTAATCAACACAGGAGGAAAAAAATGTGTAAAAGTCTGGGGCTTTTATTTTTTTTGTTTATTTGTTTGTTTTGGGAATAATAACCAGAGCAAAGAGAAAGCTGTAGCCAGATAAGACTACCAAATAAAAAGAGAACTATTATTCTTTATTTTATATGACTAAATATGAAACTCCACATTTCATAGAAAGAGCACACAAGTTTAAAAAGACACCGTGCTAAATGAAAAATGAAAAATGGAATTTAAATAATGAATATTCTCTTTTTCACCCTTCACTATACTGGGAAAAGAATGGTACCTACTTTTCTTTCTTAAAGATATAAAACTAGCCTATAAACCTTGTTGCATATTGAAAATAGGTATTTGTAAATCTACACTTGCTTAATCCAGGGCTCTCAAGTGGCAGCAGTGAGGATGATGATCTTGTTTAAGTCAATGAACACTAAATGAACACTTAATTTTATGCTATGCAAATATTAATCCATAGTTCATTTACCTCTGCATTGGTTTTTCCCTATAGCTAGAGCTCAGATTGTAACTGGCAGTGGAATTAGAACTTTACTGTATTCAACATTTTTCCAATCAAAGGATCTAAAAGTGAATTAGGACAGTGATTAATTTATCAACTATTTAAACTAATGTCTTGGATATTCCAAATATTGATTCAAGACTATATTGTATGATATTTATTCTTTGCTCATCATATAACTTCAGCTTGTAGGAACAGCTTCTCTCCCGGTTTTAACTGAATGTCATTTGAGGTAATTCTATGTTCACGTAGCAAATACTGTAATGTAGTCCCTCAGAATCCAACCTAACTGTGGTGAGAACAGAGGATTCTCAGTCTCATCTCCAGATTTCTAGCCAGCTGGGTTTACAGACATCTGTATAATGCTAGACACCATGGCAGCCATAACAAAATAGTTACAGGCCTTGAAGAAAATCTTATTTTCATGAATAGAATTTTTTTATTTTTGTAATTGTTTAAAGGTATTTAATTGTAATTGTTTAAGGTATTTAAAGATGAATGTTGATGAAACATAAATACTCATTGCTCATTGTTTTTTTCTTTTACCAGCTTGTTCACTTTTAACTCACCAGTAGAGTCAAATGCAAAAGGCATTTCACCATTGCTTGTGTGTACTTCTTCATAACATATGAATGTTATGTGCCCCTTCAGCATTTTCTTTAAACTATAAATCGATTCAGAAAGTTATAACAAAGCCTGAAGCTATTCAAAAGTTTAATTATAATATTTCAGACTGAAAAAATGTATTTATTTCTAAAAATAACCTTTTGGTAAAGACTTTTCTAGAAAGCTGAAAAGTCAGAACTGGAAAATACATAGTCTAATTCTTTACTATCATTCTACAGTATTTCTTTTTACCAGTGGTTATTTAGTTTAAGCACAAGGTAAAACACCTGTAACACCACACCGCATATGGAACAATTATTTACCTGTGATGTCCCTCTAATACCAAGTGATCACTAGAGCTTCAAAACTTGATCTGAAATTTATTTTTCAGTAAAAGCTTAGATTGCATGTGTTGTGATGGTACTACAAGCAACCTGAAAAAAAAAAACTTGTGGAAAGTGTGTTTAAATACTTTTTATCATATCCAATTACTTGAAACATGGAAAATACTTCTGCAAAATTAAAATGTATTCCCTAATTACTTTGTTACATGAAAAAGGAAAGGAAAAATACTGCAGATGGTGCTAAGTCCAATATGGCTCTATTCTTCCCTAAGTGAGTGTGTCAGCTGTTAAGGTCACATTGTTTTCCCCTTACTGCCCTACAAGGCCAGCAGCATGCACTCTTCCCATCCTTTTCTCTGAGTGGATAAGGCCCTTCCTTGTTCAGAAAATGGGATTAAACACAGGCTTTCCTACTGTGGATGAATAGCCTGGTCAGCAGGTTGCCTATGTTGAAAGCAAATGAACCAACCAGTCAAGCCAGGAATTGCTACTGCTTTTGTTTCTCTCTATTTCTGAGCGTTTGGGACTTCCAGACATGCTGAAGACAATTTACACATCCCCACCAGACCTCAGACCAGACTGTCTCTTGGGAGAACTCAGACACCTCTGTAATATATCAGTGTTTAAAGGTGCTTTCACCTGTGTTTAAATGTTTAATTTTTAATATCTAGGGTATGACCAGATATCAAATGGATTTCAGCATAATTAATATCTTTCAGGTACCAACAGGTTTTCATTTTGCTGAACATATAAAGAATTTAGCTTAATGTTGCTTTGGCATGGGCCTTCTTTCATCTTTAATCATAATAAGATGAAGGTTCATCTAAAAGCACTTATTTTACTTGCCACATATAGCCATATCAAGCTGTAGCATTAAGGGGAGATTATATATGAAAGCATTAAAAAAAGAAAAGGTTCTGAATAATTTATAAAGGTGAGCTACAAATAAGAGACTAAAGTAGCAGAATAATAAAATAAGCACATGAGGACTAAATTGCACAAGAGCTGGTAATGAAACATGCAGCCTTTCACCTATGATGTCTACCATTTTTTTTACCTGGTTAATATATTTTTGTAATCTCTCTGAAATGTACTATCCAAATTCATTATCAGTTATTTGTGTAAAAGGCTATTAAAAATCCCTTTTACTTATTAAAAAAAAAATCAGTTTCCTATTCAGACAGCATAAATTGTCAGAATACTTGTTAACAGCCTTGTTTCATGTCTTCAGTTCACTTTAGAAATGAAAGCCTAAGATTCTCCTATAAACAGAAAATGTCTGTAATCCACCAGGGTATAATGAAGCAAATGATTATTTCTGAAACACCTACCTTGCTTGTCAGCCCCTAAGCACTTCAACAAAGCACTCTGAGTCATTCTTATAAAGAGGTGCTGTGACAGAAGAAATGAGCCACAGGTTGGAGATCCTCGGGCAAACGCAGCCCAGTGCATATGGTACATCATTACCAGTCTGATTTTAATGAAGTTTTAGAGCCTTAAATTTCACATCACAGTTGGTGCTCATATGCATTTTACTGTTATTGCCTTTCATTTGCCAAGTAAAGATAATTGATGATCTTTACTTAGAGAATTTGTAGATTTTGGAGCTGTCTATTTTTAAGAGAGGTTTCTACTATTTTTTCTTTGTGTATGTGTGTGTGCTTCCCTTTATGCTGATTTTATTGGGTAGAATGATTTTTTTTTAATGTTTTTAAAATAAAATCAGAAGAAAAAGTTCTTTATGCAACTAAGCAAAATTCCATTAACATCTTCACTGACATGAATGAACTTCTGCATGTTGAAAGGTTACACTAACCTCGAGAAAGAAGGGACTAATAGGGAAACTAGTTAAAGAAAAGGAATAAATAAGAAGATTGAGCTTCAACCATTCACAATCAATCTCTTCTAGAGAAAGATATATTAAAATGACCACTTGTACTGCTTAACAACACATTCATCTTTTGATTTTTCTGTTTTTATGAGTGATCTCCCGTGGCCAATTCAGAAGCTTCCCAGGTTCTTAGCACTTCTCAGACTCAGGATCACAGTCATTGCTGGTCTAGAGTTCTTTGCTAAAATAACTTTTTATATTGTTACCATTATGCTTACAACAGCAGCATTCATGATAATGTAGATAATAGCTAAAAAATTCTGAATTATATCACAATTTTTCCAGTTTTAAAACTTCTATATTGGAGGTCAGCCAGTTCCAGGTTCTTGCTCCCTGAAATAAATATGTAAACTATGAGAAACACACATTTTAAAATCTCCTTTAAATACTAAAAGCCTGATCACAGAGTGTAGTACTCACTGCAGCTTTTTGGTGTATGCTGGGTATTCTGAATTGCATTTCAATTCCATATTTTTATATTAGTAATAGATTAAAGAAAATAAAAATGTTTTATTCTTAAAGGCGCTATCAACATTTAGCTGACTGTATTTTAAGATCACACATAGAAGGCTTGATTCCAGACGACAAGGTTCTGAAGGGATATAAAGAAAATATCATCAGAGTCAGCTCAGTCACCCATCTAACCCTCGAGATTTTATCTGTAGTAGTGACCTTCCCTTGGTTCCTACTGGTCTTCCACTTCTCTTTGGCCTTGTTCCTCAGGTATCACAACAGCAGCATGTCATAATCCAAGTGTCACAGTGTTCACCAGGTACTTGTCTGGTTCTCTTACATAGCTTTGAAGCTCTTCCTCAATCCTATTCTGGTGTTATGAAATAAAACTCTTTGAAGATTTTACTCTTCCTGTTATGGGGTAATGAGTGAGCAAATATTTCCTGAAGGTCTTGCAAAACCTCTAGCTTGAAAATGTCCTACCATTCCACAGCTAAACCACACACACGATATTCACTTAACTTTTGAAATAAAGTATAGAGTTTCTGTACAGAAGAAAACATTTCTTGCTTATATTGCCATGAAAAAAATCAAGGTAATTTTTTTAATTTATATATAATTTTTTATTTGAAGTGAAAGTTCAGAATGCCTTTGGAAATAGGGTACTTTAGTATGCAGTCTAAAACATACGTATCCATTAATTTTTTCTCAACTGTGGAACTCAGTTCAGGATTAGGATAATATAAAATAGAAACCTTTTGTTTGTTTCTTTCTTTCCTTCTCATCTCTTTAGTAAACCATCTTAAAGGTTACATTTATTTAGGCTAAATTCTGCACTAGAAAGAAGGTTTAATCAAGCATTGAATTGCTTAATGTTGCTCTAGGAAGGGTAACTATATTGATTCAACTTTGGAATAGCCAAGATTGTTGATCAACTGAAGCATTAAAAAAAAAAAAAAAGCTTGGCCTTTTAAAAGAGGGGGAAAGGGGGAGTTATCAATCATAGTTACAGGAGCTTTTTTTGTTTGTGTTGATGATCACAAAGGAAAGACACATTGAAAGTTGAGACAATTTTCCCAAACCAGCCCAATGTTCACATTTTTACATTAAGTTTGAGACTATTTATGCTGTGGCACAGAAATATAATGGAGGAGTTGGACTAAAATATCATAAAAGAGTTGGAATATATCTATGTTAGCCTCAGACCATACTGAATTAAAAGAAAACAGCTTATATTAGGATGATGAGCCACCCTTGTTAGAGAAATATATGATAAAGGCCTTCACTGAAAGGTTTTTGCAAAGATTGTGTCTGAAAGAGATGCATAATTCATTGAAATGATTCAATGGGTAAAAATTCTGCACCTTGGTGATGTTAAGGACTATGGCTGCTAATATGAACATTCCCAGGAGAGGAGATGTTGAGAGTAATGTACCACAATGGCCAGAAACACCAGTTAGTTTCCTACCAGATATCAGTAATGTTAATACAACTGTGTACTGAACAAAAAGCAGTAATAATTCTTATTATTAGCAGTAATGGACTAGAGGGAAGACACTGTCAGCCACCTTTCATGCAGGGCAGCAGCTGTTAGTACTTTAGCTTATAAAAATGGTATGTATCTTGTTCATTAATTATAAATTAATGTGTATTTAACAAAGCAAGGCTGGAAGGGAGTAAAAATAGTTAATACAGCATGAAGACAAAAAGCAAGAAGGAGTAGAATCTAAGTGCTTTTGGAGTACTCCACATATGTTTTATCCATCTATATAATGGATAAAAAAGACAGGATTCAATTTCTTCAGAGGTGCTCATTGAAAGTACAGTGGGCACAAGTGGGAGCAAGGGATATTCCAATTAGATTAAATTAACAAATTCTCTATAATGAAAATCACCAAAGCATTGAACAGGTTGCTCAGAGAATATATGGCTCTCCATCTTGGCATGCACTTGAGTTACAATGTCCATGCAGCACTGGGGCAAAAGTGACAGGAAAACTGCATGACAAAAAAAGACTTGGGAGTTCTGGTCATCAAATGACTGAACATGAGCCAGCATGTACTCCAGTGGCCAAGAAGGCCAATGATTTGCATCAAAAATAGTGTGGTCAGCAGAACTGGGATAGTAATTTTCCTCCTATACACAGCACAGGTGAGGTCTCATGTTGAATTCAAAGAAGGGAAACAAAGTTGGTGAAGGGTCTGGAGCACAAGTCTCGTGAGGAATGGCTGAGGGAGCTAGGGTTGTTTAGCCTGGAGAAAAGGAGCCTCTCTATACAACTGCCTGAAATGAGACTGTAGCCCAGTGGGGGTTGATCTCTTTTCTCCCAGGTAGCAAGTGACAGCACAATAGGTAACAGCCTAAAGTTGCATTGGGGAGGTTTAGATTCAACATGAAGAACAATTTCTTCACTGAAAGAGTCAAGCATTTGTCAGGCTGCCCAGGGAAGTGTTTGAATCACCATCTGCAAAAGATGTGGAGATATGGCACTTAAGGACATGGTTTTGTAGTGGACTTGACTTGATAGTGTTAGGATAACAATTGAACTCAATGATCTTAAATGTCTTTTTCAACCCAAAAAAATTCCATGATTCTATCATTCTAGGTTCAGAGAGTTTTCATACAGGGTCCTGAGCCACCTAAAATAACTCTTATGTTAGTCAATAATTCTACCTTTTTCATCAGCATGTTGAGCCAGCTGATCTCCAGAGGAGACTCAATCTACAGATATCTTATTTATACAAACATTGAGGCTTCCATATTAAGAACTAAAACAGTCTATCCAAGAACATTAGAGTGTCAGTTAGCTAAATACACTGTGCAGGGAGGCACAAATCAAACTCCAAATTCGGATAAGGCAGCTCAGTGGTGTAAACACATGGTAACAGAACAGGACCACTGGACTTATGCTCTGGGTGAAATTTTTAACCCTGATTCCCGGAGAGAAGACTCATGCAGTGACCCACTTCCCAATTATCCCTGTGTCTCTGGCTGTGACTTACTACACAGATGACTCATGGACCTGCAGAGAAAATATTTACCGAACAGTCTGCCAACAGAGGATGAGGTAGGCAGAAAGGAAAGAACCATGTTAAATAGAGATCAGCATAATTGAATTCCATTTGCTTAGTGATCCTGCACCTCCATGCTCTATGCAGATATTTTTCCTTAAATATATTAACACCAAAGAAAAGATGATAGAAAACTTTTCAGTGTTTAAAATTATCTTTCAATAGAATAAACATAGAAGGACAATACTTCAAATTAGTTTAAACAGAAGGCAAAGTAAATCCCAGGCAGATATTGAACCAATGTTGTGCCTATGGTTGCCAGCTAACGGGTAGGTAGCCAGAGGCTATCTGCAAGTACAGAGCTAAATATGCTGACAATTCCCCACAAAATTTTTGTGATGGAATATGTGCTTCATAGGCTAGCTCTTCAGCCATAGCACTCTGGTGTGGTGTCAGCATGTAAGATGTGGAGTTCACCAGCTGCAGCCAGCAGTTTATATGTTTACTTTAAAGGTAAGGTACTCCCAAGACCCAAAATTAAGCTGGCAGAAAACCATGGGGGAGTCAGAATTTTTGTTGCTATGTGGTTTATTTCTTCAAATAACTACATTGCATTAAACAATCTAATTACAAGAGAAAAGTCTGGGGAAATTTTTTCAGGCTCCACCTGTGGAAGTGGCTTCAGTAAAAAAAATCATTTTTCAGTATGGAAACCCACAGGTAAAGTAGTGGCACTGACAGAATTACTAAGGATGTGGGAAGATCTCTCTTTACCTCCTACTCTGGGGCAGTAGATTAGCCCTATATTGCTAGTAGGGGTGCAGAGTTTCAGATTAAATTTACCTTAGATAGTCCTGAAAGTGTTTGTGTACTCATATGGCAAAGTGCAGCACTGAAAGAAAATATTTGCTTGCATCCTGGAAATTGTATTAATGACATTAATTTGATTCTGTTTCCAGGTTAATTTACCTGTGTCTCTCAACAGAGATAATTATCTAGGGCATGGCACTAGCATTGTTGTATTGCTTCCAATTTCTGAGCTAAATGTTGCTGAGCTGTTTCAGGAATCTTTAAACAGCTTGCATCTGGGACCTTATGCCTAAGAAAGCTAATACAGACTATTCTTTATTTGACAGGTTTGGTCCTTCGTAGGTCTTAGTTTCTTAACTATCTTAACCTGTCCATACTGTAAAAAAACTGCCACAATGCCTTCTTTTATGGATTCACTTTTTCTTTTAATCTTTCTGCATGGGTAATGAAACATGGAGGTAATCCAAATGGGAAGTTGCCATCCCTAGATCCAGACTCTAGGGTGTTAGCAGAAGGTAAATCTGTACAAATCTCTGTATTTAGTATTTTTATATTATTTGCTTCTCTATAATGATGATTCTGAAATATTAGACTAATACATCAGGAACTGATACTAAACTGTACCTTAATTAATACAGCCACAGAAGTTACCAAAACATGTATTCGAGGATTGTCTACAAAATTGGAGATTTTCAGTTTAATGGAAGATTTTGGGATTAATTTAATATCCAAGTCCTCTTTGATGGCAGTGAATTATACCTCTCATTCCATGATTAGGAGTGCAAATTTGAAATTAGCTTTTCTAGCTCACTAGGAGAGCTTGAAATACTAGTAAATCAAGATTGATGGGGTGAAGGAGGCAATTCTGACACTGGCACACATTAACAGTTACCTACCAGTATAAATTCTGAAATTGTGCAATACAAGTTTCAAGCCACGTATAATTTCCAGAAAAACATCACTAGGACAAGCTTATGGCTGAGACCACCAGAATTTTGCTGTGTGCATAAATACAACGCATTAAACAATAGTCCTAGATCATGAACAATGAAAGCTCTTTACTGATGGTTTTTCAGTATCTCTTACTTGCAGTACAAAGTATCTTCTCCTGCTCAGTTGAAAATTTGGTCCCTAGTTTGGGTGAGCTTGTCCCATGATCAGTCTACAGACTTGCAACACATATATTGTTTTATAAATGTTTGTTGCATCCTCAGTGAAGATCTTAGGAAAGCCACATGAAACTGGAATGAGCAAAGTACCCATGGAAAATTCCATCTGTAGAGATACACAGTTCAATGTTGTATAATTAAATAATAAGATTCACAGTTATATTAAGGTGCACAGTTCAATATTAATTTAAGAGTCTGCAATAATAGACTTCGGAATTTATTTTTTGAAAGCTCCCTCAAACTGAGGAAAAAAAAAACAACTATTACAGCTGCCAGTTCCTGCTACATTTAACCCTTTTTCTTGTCTCAAAGTATAGAACAGCAAGAGAACCACACAAACAGCAATTAACCTCCAAGATTTTATATCACATTCGTATTGAAAACAGTATAGAAAATGAGTCAGGAAACATATCTTTGAAAGCATTGTTTCTAAAAATCACACAATTACTGTCAAACATATTCCAGTAAGCAGTAAATGAACCCTGCTTGCACCATAAATCATTAATGTTTAATCACCAGCCAATGCCTCACTAAGCTCACTGGCATGGAAACTCTAAGATACTCAAAGGATATTCTAGCAAATCTGGCATGCATGGTTGGCTTGTGTGCTTAATTACTGTTTATGCATTGGCAGTATCCAAGCAGTTGTATGTAATAAATAGAACACTGTCACACTGTCCAGATGGTTTTAGATCCAGGGCCTAGGGAGTATGTTTGAAGATTACAGGCCTGATTTACTAACAATTCACACCAGCTCAATTGCTGAAAATCATGCTAATAGCATACGTTTCAGCAATTTATTCAATGCAAAAATAAATATACTATTAATGACTATTTAAAAAATCACTTTATATTCTATTTAGCCACTCTTCATAAGAGATACAGTAATTTTATTTTGGTTTGAGACATTCAACAGCTTTAATTATCCAATGTCCAGTAGGTTTGAGAGAAATGGTTTCTTTTACACAGAACAAAGGAATGCCCAGCAGAGATAATCCAAGCTATCTTTGAAAATTATAGTTTAGGTATTGGAATGTACATAGGCACTTCAGAGTGGTGATCTGCCTGGATAAATTTACACTGTCAAAAATTAGAGGCAAAATTACACATCATCAAACTAAAAATGGAATAATTAATTGTTTCAGTCCTTACTTGCATATAAATAAGAAACCAAATTATGCTATCACTTTCAAGATTTCCAAAAGAAAAAAAAAAACGAACTGCAATAACAACAAAAAACCAACCAAACAAACAAACAAGAAAGCAATAAAAATCAAAGTGACAAACATTAAGTAACTTTAAGAGCTACTCTCTTTTCCATATCAAAACAGGATTTGACCCACATTAGTGAAATTTGTTTAACTAGATTTCATTTGGGGAATAAGAGAGAGGAGAGAGAATGAGAAATTTTCATCTATCTGGGAATATATGAAGTAATCTCCTACTTTTCACAAGAATGTCCTATTTCAAAGATTGTTTAGGACAGTCACTCAGAATGGAAATGAGAACAAAGGTAGACTTTATCCCCTCCACATAAACTGGAAATGATGTGATTTTCGTTGTAGGACGTGAAAAAAGAGTATGTTAGCAGAAGGTAATTGAACACAGACAGAGACATGAAACCAAAAAGACTGATTAAAAGGGTAAGAATAATATTTTTTCCCCTGCTTATGTGGGTAAAACCCACGACTGTCAATCTGATAAATTGTCTTAGCAAATGGATTACAACTTAAAGTCGGTTTTGATTTAAAAGAAAGCACTCTAGAAACCAAATCATAGACCATGTTTGGTAATCATCAGTCATATTTAATGTTTCAAACTATCTATGATGAAGATGCTGTTCTGCAGCTTCCATTTCACCACGAAAAAAACAAAACAAAACAAAACA
>WBND01000634.1:113044-148216 GCA_013398595.1 Tychaedon coryphoeus | reverse complement strand
TTTTTTTACACTAAGACTGTTGAAGCAAATTTTGGATGAGAATCTGGGCCAGGATGTTGGTGCCCTTACTATATATGCCATATTCTTCACTTATACCCTGAGATGTATTGCTGTACAAAATGAAGCCATATCTATCACAAAAAAGGCATAAATATGATAATCTTCCACTTGTCTTTTTCCCAAATAGTGATGACTTCTCTTACTTGATGCAGAAAGACTAGAGATTCCCCATGTTGATCACACTGACCATTACTCTTTTTAGATGAAACAAATTAGTTTATATATTTGTAACTGTCACTACAGATTTTGAAGTCAGTTTTTTTGACAGATATAGATACAATTCAATTTACTACACTTTATACAATCTCTTGCATCCAGTGTCAGCCAGTCAAGGTGTTAGTCTGGTAATGTGATTTCTGGTCCTCATTTTTTAATATACTACCTTGAAATACCTCTCTTTTCTTCGTATTGTGTAAAGTTTGGGTATTGTTTGTCTATTCTTACTGTGATTTTCACTGTTTAGTGATTCAATTAAGAGAGAATTTTACTTGGTCTTTCCGTTTTATGGAGAGTATAATTATATGAATTACCCATTTGATAATTTATTAAAATTTTCATTTTAATGATCTATCTACAAGAATTCTTTCATGCAATCTGCTATGAAAAATCTGTGGACAGACAATTTTCATTCCAAGTAAGTGTGATCATTTTCTGGGATTTAAAACTCAATATAACACAAGTTGGCATAATATATGTTGACATAACATGTTTATTCTTCTAGACAATGTAGTATTTATTTTTTCCAGGTCCATGTTCATCTTAATTTATAGGAAAGGAGAAGGCTCTACTTTCATTTACAAAATAGTAGAGCAGTTACCCCAAAAACTGACTCATCCAGATTTACAATATAAAAATAAAAAAATTTGCCTGTTGATATATTTTAATAGCAATAGGTTCAATTCTCCACGGGTTTATCAAGTCAGTAATTTTTCATGAGTGCTGTAGTAATTCCAATTACATTCTTCTGCTTATCCTCTTTCTGTACCTTTGTACTTTTATTTGCATAACTATCGCATCCTGATGCTCAATCAAGATAATAATGTATAAACATTTTGCCACTTGTTTTTTCTAGGAAAACACACTTTAACTTGATTAATTCACTTCCATCTGGGGTAAAAAAAAATCTCTCTTGGTACATTTTAAAATTCTGAAGCTAACACTTTTGAAGATTCTTGCTTTAGTGAGGCTATAGCACTATATTTTGGTCTCAGGCTCATAGGTTTCTCTTTACCAGTGCTACACAAATTTATACTGGCACAATCATTGGAAAGAAGCGTGCTACAATTTTCTCACTTTCCATTTGCTCTGAATCATGAAAGACTAGCTGACAGATCTGGTAAAAGAAGGAGAGGGGGAAAGAACATGAGAGGCAAAATGGAAGCCAGCAGGGTAACAGTGAATGAAGCAAAAGAATTGTGACGTACAGACTCACTTGACGAATGGAGGAGGAAGGTGGGAACCTGATGACACCCCTGGCAAAAGGAGATCAGAAACAGCGTAAACATGAATAAACAGTCAATTATGTGGTTGCATTAAATCATCATGGACTTGAAAAAAGGGACCAAATTAAAGGAGAGTAGGCAACTGTTCCAAATGTCAAGTTATGCAAGGTAAGATCTACAGGTATGACGGAACTGAACTAAAGCACGCACGAGTTAACATCAGCTCACATATTGCAGAGTAACAGAGGTCTAAGACCACTCTGACTATGAAATACACTTTTTTCCTTTCTGTATTTGAAATAGCTTGGTCTTCATTGCCCCAGCATTTCTTTACTATCCTTTGTTTAATGTGCGAGTGGGACTAAAGACATCAGACAAAAATCCTGCTTTTTAAGAAACCACAGATTTATTAAAAACATGCTTATTAAATGTATCACATAAAAGAGAAGACCAATGAGAGAGGTAGCAGAGGAAAAAGGATACAAGTCTTAAAAGTTAATTGTCTGCAGCAGTTCAAATAGATTTCACTTTAGCTGAAAAGGGATTTTCTCTCTTGGCTGGATTTTCAAAGTGCAGCCATGTGTACAGATTCTTAAACTACAGTACTATTCCTTTTCTCAGGCACAAGCCATCGAAAGGCAGTACTTAAAGATGCTATGAAATGTATTTACTTAAAGGATCTGTCTAGAAGTTGTCATCTCTTTACATTCTTATCTTACCTTTTGATAAGCTGTATCACAAGTCCAATATATTCTCGTTTCCTTGTGACACTGTGCTTTTATATCCTAGTGAGACTGGTGAGATAGCTGTATAAAGGTCGTCAGGAGGACATAATGGGAAAATATCTTTCTGGCTCTTCTTCTGGATATATAGAACAGTTTTATTTAGTTGAAAAATAAAGACTTAAAGTTGTAATATGAGAAAAAAGTATCATCTTTTTATGGTTAATGGTGGTATAGTAATACGTTCAAGAGCACAAGTAGATCATATGCTATTTTTCAACTAGCAGCATTATTAAGTAATGACCTACAAATATTGACATTTTTAAGATATAAAGGACATTCTTGAACCACAAACCAAAGCTGTGCATTTATCTCCTTTCACTCTTTCCTTCAACTGAAGTTATACAGTGATATCATCCAAACGGCTATCTATTGCAAAGGCTATAAATGCTGCAATAACAAAGTTAATAGGATAATTCCAAGTTGTCATTCTGAAATACTGATTAAAGCAATTGTTAAATTGAAATGGTTATGCCTGTTTATAGGGTATAAATTTGAAGACAATTCTACATAAACACATTAAGAACTGTACTTCAGTACCATAATAGCCTTCCAAAGATCTGAAAACTGGTAACTAGTAACTGATAGATAAATTTAACATTACTCAGACTCACAGAAACCAATTAAGGTGAAATAAGAATGTAAAATCTCATCTCCCCTAAGCCTCTGAAATGTTAGCATATATATTGCATTTGAAAAACTGGAACTTATTAATAAACTTTGTGCAGAAACATGTTTTTACAATCCTGGGGTAAGAGCGGCATGATAAGTAAATAAGTGAGATGGGGAAATGACCTGGATTGTCAAACTAGTGAAATAAAAACTAGTATGAAACCAAAATTAGCATGAATGGAAAAGAGCAATTAGGGCTTGAATTCCTGATTCACAAGAGAAGGTATGATATACCAGACATTTTGTTTTCCAATGCTTAAAATTAATGGAGCTAAATCATTGAGACAAGCTATACTAAACATAGAAATTGCACCACTGTTGTATATGTTGTAATCTCTTTTATTACAAGGCTTATACTCTAACAAGTAGAATCTTTTTCATTTTAGAACATGATGTTTTCTCCTCTCAAATCACTCTGCCAGATAAATAGAAATTCACTGATGGACAGATGGTATTTCATAGTCTGCTTCTGTAGATGTTGAATACTGATGCTAGTAGGTTGCTTCTCCTTTCCTACCATAGCCCATAACTGGAGAGAATAATTTTCATATCACTGGCTGTGGCTCTCTCAATTACACTAGCATGGAAACAAAACCTTTAGGACTTTCTCTCTTTCTGAGAAATAAACTTCAAGCTGTGATTGCCTGAGCCACAATTTGGTTACTGTTATGTTATTTGGAATGTTTGGTGAACTATGTAGTGCTTTATTTAGAGCTCAACATGTATGTCGTTTACCCTTGGGTTAAATTGCTGCTATACATTGGGCCTGCATCACTCATGGCTTTCAAATCTGATTATAGTAGAATATTTTAATTTTAAACTCAATGGGAATATAACGAGAAAATGGTGCAGAAGGAGCGTGAGCATGGCTGCCTGCATTGGCAACAGGCAGATATACTATGCATAAGCTTCAATTAAAAAGGTCCTCCAGGATTACATTGTCTTGTGCCCATGAAACTGTTCTTTGCAAGTGTGAAGAATAGAAAAAAAGGCTCAAATCTGGTTATTCAGTATAAAGGAAAAGTTCCCAAAACTATTTATGCCCACAAACACCACATTTAAATATGACCTGAAGATATTGTTAGCAGAAATTTTGTATTTTTCCACAAATCATCAAGAAATTATAATAATAATTCTGGCAGTGCTGAAACTATGCGTCATGCTTAATGTCTATAAAATAATTTAACCATTTCTAATAATTTTTAATCTATTTCATGTTTTTAAACTTAATGTAGTAAGCATTTTATTTTTAAAGTGTTTTTATTTTCAGCAAAAATATTACACAAATTTCCATTAAATGTATTTTTCAATTTTAAAAATATATTGAGTTTTTTATTCACTTATTGGCCATAAAAATATAGTTTAGAGACAATTTAGTTATGTTCATTTAATTCTGTACTTACTGCATCCTGTTCTACTTTTTGTCATTCTGCGGTTGCTGGTAACTGTCATAAAGTGGACTACCTCTTCCAGATCTGTATTTTTCATCAATTAATGGTACACAGGGATATTGTTGTTGTTACACTAAGCCATAGACAACTTACTAGCTAGCTATTTGATGATCATAAATAGTACTCATGCTTTGAGAGAGCTCATCAGACTTTCTGACAGGTATTTCAATAGTTTTCATTTCTGGTAATCCTTGACTTTCATGTTACAAATATTTAGCAGCAGTTCCACCCTGAACTTCTTGGTTACCCCTCTGTCCTTCCCAGAGTTTATTTTGGCCTCTTAAGACTGCTCTGAGTTATTGCAAACTTTTGCCTATGTTTGTGCTATTACCTTTAAAATTCTTAGAACTTCTCATGTCTGCATCCATATCCTTAGTAAAGGAAATAGATCCTGACAATAGACAGGTTTTCATGAGCATTTTTATGCTCTCAGATATTTTCTCATTTTTTATTTTCGTTAGATTTTTAATGGCCACTTTGTCTCTTAACAGATTTATTTAAAAAGAAAGTTACATCTTCTGCAGAAGCAGATTTATGTGTTTTATGAGGGATGGCCAGTGTCTGATGTTGGAGTCTGTAAATCAGAAGCCTCTCTGAATTCTTCAGAGAGAAATCAGAGTGCAGGCATTGAATTAAAACCTTTAGATGGATTGAATTATATTAAGCCACTCACACATAAAGTAGAGGTGTAAGTTTAAGCTTCAGAATAAGCAATTAAGTAAGTAAGTTTAAATAAGTAAGAGTATGTTTTAAATTCTTTAGAGAGTAATGGTCTTGGATACCAGTATAGAAGAGTAAGTCCTAGTGAAAGCTGAAAAACATAGTCCTGGATACTAGTGTTGAAAACAAGTTTCTGTGTAGGCTCAAGTAACATAGTTTTCAACATAATAAAACTATAGTAGAAGTATTGCTTACATTTTTTAGATAGAATAAGTTTATACATAACCTGGCATGCTAAGAAACTAGAATTCTAATCGGTTAAGAAAAAATGGTTCAGGTTCGTGTTTTTAGCTTATTGGGTAATTTATGTAAAAGAATCTATCCACTGAGGAGAGACTATCTCTCTCTCTTTCTTCTCTCCCCTCACCACCATCATCATTGCCCAAAGAAGACAGGAGCTGCAACAGCAACATTGACCCTCCCAGGACCTCAACAGGAGCAGCTTCTACTTCTAATTGGGACTTTACTTCTGTTTAGGACTCTATGCTGAAAACTTTTAGCGTAGACTTTAACGTCTCTTTAACGTAGACTTTAAGTCTCTTTGTCTTTCGAGACTGATGTGCCTTTACAATAAAAAACTTTATAGCAACTAATGGTTGCTCGGTTCTTTTGAAGAAAACAATTACAACCCGACAGTCTAATAAAATGTGTTCACTTTCTCTCTTTCATTAACATCCTTGCCACCCAACTTTGTAGATGATGAGTTTCAACATCAGGAAACTGACCCTTTTAGAGCAGAAAGACATTTACTATAGTCTAGAATTATGCTAGATTTCTCCCTTAAATAAACTAATATCCCGGCAAACCACCATTTTTAGAATGGAAATAAATGAGACCTACTAGTCTGAATTGATATTATTACATTTTGTTGTTTCATATTTTAGAATATTCAAATATAGTTAAAAAAATAATAGAGGCTTAAAATTTAACTATCAGGGCTAAAATATAAAATACATTACTCTGTATGTAATGCAGATTGAAACTTAAAGAGATGCTCACTCTTTCCTGTGTTCTAAACTGATGATCTGTGACACATCTTTCATTAGCAGCTTCTCTAAAGTATCAGCTAGAACACTCATCTGTGATATGATATGATATGATATGATATGATATGATATGATATGACACTCATCTATGATATGGATTGAGATGTGTGAGAGTCTTGAACATACCCATTTTAAAAAGCAGGCTTACATATTTTTCTGTGTATAAAAACTCAGATATCTGAAGAGTTGTAAAAAAATCTCTATATTCACGCATGCAAAAAAATCTGGGTTTGAAACTGCAAATTATTTTACAGTACAGAATTGTCATCCTGGCAGAGGCATTTTAAAATACCACCACAATTACATTTTCGATTACCCTTTTTAGGAATTATATCTTTTAATTTGTTGCTTGTTTAAAATTGCTTGTGCTGTACTACAGGAATAACAAGACTAAATTATTTTGCAACTGTTCTAATTCTTCAACCCCAAAATTATCCAACTGGAAGATAATGTGTGTATAAAACATTTGGTGCTTTGGCTATCACTCTGGTTGAGAAAAATGGCTAAAGACTTCCATCTGAGGTTATTTTATATGCTCCTAAATTGACTGCTAATTCAAACTAGTGGTCAAAAGAATGAGTAGAAAAACAGTTAATGGAATTAAATGGCATCCACTTCGTGCATTTTTTTGTTCTACATAAAATAAGAAGTCAAAATTAGCTAAAATTAGTCTACCACATGGTTTAATCTGTAGAAATTTCATTGTAAATACATTGTATATATTAGAAACTTTGGATATATCTTCAGACTAAATTGATTTTCAAACATATTCATATTTTCCAAGGAAACGTAATATTAAATTACATAAATCTTGTGATTCTAATGGACTAAATATTAGAGATTTTACTCTTTTTCACTGAAATATTTTTGATTAATATGCTTTTATTCTCAAGAAATAAAAAGGATTGGACATAAAAGAGCATAATTAAAAAAAAAAAACAAACCCCTGACAATATAAATAAATATCAATATCAATATCAATATCAATTAAGATTTGGACTTTAAAAGTGGTTTAGATCCTATACTCTTATACCAATTGAGTAAAGAAAACATGACTAAAACTAATCCCAAATGAATTGAACTGAAAGCAGCATGGGCAGTAGACCTCCACAGATCAATAAGAGAAAAATCAAAATTTATTCATTCATTCACAGACTACCTGAAACTCCAAATAATACAGCCAGGCTTTTTGTATCATTCTTCTCTATTTAGGCAAGCAGGAGCAGAATGAATTTTTTTTTCATGTAACCTCATGTTTACTTGGGCATCTGCAGGTTACTTTGGACTGCCATAACCAACTTGACAAGCAGAGGTACCACATATATATGGGAAGAATGATACTGAACTCTAAGAAGCTCAAGATGGCAGAATAGTCTTTGAGATTTCACCGTTTTTTTCTGCTCTAATATCTACTACCCTGGAGACCAAAACACCACTGCAGAGAGCATTAGACCAGAACAAAAGAAAACAGCACTTACTACAAAAAATGCAGCAGAAAATTGAGGAAGTGAAAGGTAACTGTGGGAGAGTTTCAAGCAGAAAAACAACCAGATCTCAGCATAACAGTGCCAAATAGATCAGACCTGCTGCTGCTGCATCATACATTTCATGCCAAAACTGAAAAGGCATTGACTAAATAGAGACATGTAAAAGCACTCCAAACAAACAGACTCTTAATTCTGAACCAGTTATGCAATTAGAAATACTGCTGTCTAACTGGGAGTTTTAATTCCAATAATACAGTCTAAGTGTCTCCAGTGACACTTGGCTCATAATTAAGATATTGTGAATAGGCTTGAGATTGAAATGCAAAATAGTAAAAATGTATTTTCAAACAGGCATATCATCATAGATATTGAAAAAAACAACCCTCTACAAATGAGAAAGAATGAAAAACTGATATTAAGAGAAACCTAAAATTAAAAACTATCAGGTTCTCTATTATCTGCCTTTCTAGATATTTAGGATCTCAATACTTTTAATGCTAGCAACTTTCAGAGCTCTGCAGTGTTTGATACAGAATTTTCTCCATTTCTAAAAGAAAAAAAAAAAAATGCAGGTCTTTTGTAATGATCCACTACAGAAAAGCAGGTGTTCAAGAATAAAAGTGTGTATAGTTAGTAAGCCATTCCTAGTGTTTAAGAGTATGACTAAAGGTCTTTAAGAACAAAAAGGGATCTAGAATGGGTGACAAACATTTATCTGGGATAAATAAAAGAAATCAAAATAGTTGTTGTCTAACCCCTGTGTATGAGATACCTTATGGTGTCATCTGAAAAATGACGGTAGAATAATTATTTAATATAGTATATTCATATCTCCATTAAGATAAAGAATGTTAGTATGTTGAAAGATACCTGAGTCTTAGAAGTAATGGGACAGTATGAGCTGAAGAAACAACAATCTGCATATTGAAATGTACAAGGAGTGTGAAAGTCTTAGGAAACTCTTTCTAGAATGCGATAAAATTTTAGTAAAAGGGGTTATTTAAATAAGTAGAGATTATACTAAAATATCTATTAGCTAAAGGAGCAACAGGTGTCATAAATTCAAAACAAAATTTTATGTAAATATTTACTCATATTTATGAAGTTTTTTTGCAATTGGAAATTTACAACGTCATACAGGCACATAAGAGTTGAAATATCAAATAAAATTTAGGTGATTTGTTTGCCAGAGGTGAATCAGAATATAAATCAAACAACAACAAAAATCTTATCTCCAGTCTTCAACTTCCTCTTGGAGAAAGAAAAAAATTGCCTGCAACATTTTACTCTTCTGATCAGTGTGATGGCTGAAGTATTCTCCGTGTCTACCCTTTCTTACATACCACAGCATCCCATAGGTGTTTCTGCCATAAAGACAGGCTTAGAAAGGCACAGTACAGAAATGCTCAACAGTCTCTGGAACTGCTCTGAGCTGCAGAATTGTGAGCAGCAGCAGCATGGAGCAGTAGGCAAAGCATATGCCTTCAGACAGACTTCCCAAAATAGCAATAAGCCCAAAGAGATTCAGTTGCATCAGAGCAGAGGAGGAAAACAGAACAAGATGAGAATCTGCCTGTGCATTTGAATAAAATATTGAAGTAGTTTAAGATTGCATCACATGGTAGGTAACATGTAACAGTCTAATTGGACATGCATTAGTAGAGGAGGTACAGCCACAAGGTAACCATTTCAACCCAATACTTTACAGTTTTGGGAAAATCATATATAGAATTTTCATCTAGACTCTCTCTAGTTATAGGCACTGTAAGAAATGTGATATTCGAGCCTTATCCCAAATTCAAAGAACATCATGAAAAAAGAAGAAAACTCAAACTCCATGCCTCATTTCATTTATCTGGTTTATTTTGTCTTACTTATTTCTGAATGTGTGTGCAGACCACTATGCTAGAGTTGAAATTTAAATAATAATATGAAAGAAAATAATAAGTTCTGGAATTCCAAAGATTCTTGGGATGTTAGATAAACACAAAATTCTCACACTCTTCTAAAAACTGAATACATCTCCCTTTACAATGATACAGAAATTCTCATGCCATTTGTATGTTCAGAAGCCTTTCCTCAGCAACTTATCTCCATCTGTAGCATTTGACAGAAGGATTCCTCAGAATATGAACTGATAATGTTGTTCCCCAGAACTACAGTTTTTAAGAAATACCTCCTGACTGGTAATCAGTTCTAATAACTTTCCAACTTTTAGTCTGAAGGTGTTACAGGTTTCATTCACTTCCTTTAGCAAATACTTATGCTCAGCAGAGTCTCATGCAAGCATAGCAGAACTGTTTCTTGACTTTTCGAAGTTGGAAAATTTAAATAAAACATCACTCTTGTAAATTCAGTGCAAAGTCTCAGTAAGAAAAACAAACCAAAAATATGAAAAATATAAAGAATTTGAAGTATGGTTCAAGGTGATAATTTTTCAATGTGGTTATTTTCAATTTTTTATAGCGTTACGTAAACTCACTTTTTCCCCCCACTTTCCAATTTGTCATGTTATAGGTAAAAATAAATTTTTACTTTAAAATTCTGGAATCCAGTTTTTGAGTTATTTTATTTTTTAAAATATATTTTATAATATATGTTTACAAATCATTGCAAGATAAACATTTTCACAATTGCTTCACTTTTTGCAAACCAACATCTTCTGTCCAAAATTAAAACATTATCTTCCAATTAGATTAAATACTTAAGACTTTAATTATAGTTTTATGCACTTAATTTTAAGATAAAGGGTGGGCAAAATATGTTCCAAAAGTTGTCTTTCTCTTTTCTTGTGTTTTGGGTTTTTCTGTAAGCTTGGTGACTTTTTTTTATTCAAATAAGATAAAAAGGGAGATTTTCAAGGGTTGTGCTACTAAATTTAAAGATAATATGATATTCTTAGTCAACAAGTATGAGCCTCTGTACCTGACATATTAAACATGACAGGAAACTAGAAGCCCAAGTAAGAAGGACTTCACTGATTAACAACTTGATATGTATTGTCTTTTTGTCCTAGGTTTTTCACTTTTTTCTTTGTAACTGCTTATTTACTAGTTTCAGTGTGGTAGTGTTTGAAGGGATCAAAATGAATTATGGAAGAAATAATACTACATGAGTTAAACCCCAGAAATCCTCTTCCACTTTATGCAGATGGAACTCCTACACTGGTATGATTTTTATACAGCATCTGCATTTCTTCAGCAGTAGATTTGCCATATCTGTTGATAATAGCTTTCAGTCAGTATGGAGTTCTTGTTCTAGAAGTATGTATTACCCATTAGGAATCTTTGAACTGTTAAACTGCTTTTTATCTCATAGCTTAATTTCGAAATTCTTTGAACATGTATTTTTATCAGCATTGAAAGTATTTCTTACACGAAATAAAATGTTCTTATAAATATCTATTAATTTCCTTGGAGGATTATGATTTCTAACAGACTTCTGTTCCTTTGATTTTCCACTTGCACAATTTAATATATGCTTCTTTCCGTACTATTAAATGTTATCAGTGAAGCTGGAATCATAAGGATATTTTTCTATGTGACAGCAGCAGGTGTTTTCTACTTTTCTTCAGGACTTAAGTTCATTTATTGCATTGCTTAATATTTGCCAGGTAGTAGCAGCTCTGAGTAATCATTACAAATCAATTGGTAACATTGCACAGGAGGTTTTTGAAGGGAGGAATTGAACTCCGTCGAAGAAGGGTGATAAATCAATAAAAACCTATGGTTGTTTCATTAAGTTTTTTAGAATGTTCTCACTTCAAATAGCTAGAATATCATTTTTTAACTACAATGACAAATTAATATAATGTAAATTTATGGCCTCTTCAGTGTCAGATAACAAAGAAAAATAATGTTGTTGGACATCTACAAAGACAATCTCACAAGTGCAAAACACATTTACTGTAGCTATACTGAGTGTATTTTATAATAATCATCAGTGAAACAGAAATGACTTACATCATGCAAGAATTGCACCATGGATCATTAGGTGGGCAAGAAAGACAGTTTTTTTCCACACAGGTGGAAAACACATTGAAAAAGACAACAAATTTTCTATGGTAGCTGAGAACAATTTTAGAACTATATACTTTAGCCAGTCCAGTTAACTTAAGGTTGTGGTCATATATTGAGATGAACAGTAATAGATAAACTGAGGAATAATATCTAAGTCCTGACCTCCCAGCAAAATCCTGTTTTTCTCAGACTAACAGGACTTCCCTTGATAGTAAAAGGATATTCCCTTCTGAGCCAGTCAGCATAGACTCTTCCTGTAATTAATAAAAATCTGACTGAAGAGTTACTAAAGCCTTACGCACCATTGATAAAATTTTTGAATGACCTTCAAAATAATTCTGAAAAATTACACCCATTTCCACTTTGGCTCTTAATAACTTAATTCAGCATACACACCTCAAAAGTTAGATGAATCCATCTACTTTATTGTCTGGGCTTTCCTCCAAACTCGATTAGGGAGCAGAAATACTATGCCACAGATACTTAAAAAAAAAAAAAAATCAGTGACTTTTGAGACATTGTGACATTACAATAGCTTCTAATATTAACCCAGCCTCAAACTGAACAGCAAAGTTACGTACTCTTCTGTATTACCTGTCCTGCTTTAAGTATTAACAACTGTCTTCAGAGGAGGAGCTGAGTCCAGGAAGAGCTGACAAAAATTTTGGTGCCTGAGAGCTTGGGACCGAGTCTGACCACCAAGCAAATGCTTGGGAAAACACAGTAAAGAACAACATTTGCCTTCACAATTTTTATAAAATATATTAATGTTCAGCAATTAATCAAAATAGTCAAAATTTGTTTGATTAGCGCAGGATTGTTAAACATTAAGTGCAAATACCTCCATATTTACAGGAAAATATGAATTGCCATTCCTTTGCAAGTGTGTACAACCTATAACTAGTTTCCACTTGTTTCCTGCTGATATCCATCAAGTCACATGAAGTTATTACTGCCATTTAAGTGAGAGGAAAGTTTCAAATGTTGTCTGAGACTTGATATAAACAATAAAGAATTAAAACATAGGTCATTGTTGAATCTGAGGAACTTAAAGTATTGTAATATTTTTGCATTTATACCCATTGAGAATTTTACTATTGTGTAGTTATCAATACAAAGAGATATATGTTAGACACAGGAATAAGAGGTGGAGTTTTAGCGCTGTTTATTGCACACCATTCACATCATTGTGATCTTGGAGTGAACAGTTTTTGGCAGGAAAACCCAAGGCTCTAGAAGCAGAACTTTTTTATTGCCAAAGTTGTGGAAGGGAACGGTTTTGTCCCCTCTAAAAAACCATGGGTGGAAACAGAGGGGCCATCTTCTCTTGCCCAGCTATTGGGAGGGGTATCCAGTACCTGGAACACCTTGGGGAGACACATCCTGCCAGCACTGCCTGAGCAGAGAGAAAACCTCTCTGAGAACCCACTCCAGCTGCAACACAGGGCTTTGGCAACTACATTTTTAATTTTTGTTCTAGAGTGAGGCAGGTGACACCATGTCTTTGTGTGGGGTTCATCTTTTCCATCTTCCCCAACATTAAACCATTCCCTCTTTTGTACAATCGTTTTACTATTATGCTTGTGTTTATTGCAAAGTCTTCAGGAAACTGTGATTCAATTTATAACTCTCTTAGTATTTTTACTTTCACTGTAAAGAAAGGGGAAGTTACAGGGGACTTAGTCTCCCTGCTGAGTTTTTAAAAACCAGTACAACACATTACCATGAAAATTTCACTTTCCCCTATTAAAGGCCATTAGAATTGCAATTAACACAAAAAAAATTGCTTAACTTTGCTAATTATGTGATTGATTTAGCCACAGGTAAACTTCCTTCTTTGCAGAAAAGAGATGATTTATATACTTAAATGTTGAGTAGTGTCTCTCTTTAACTTGCTCAATTAGGAAGCTTTGAATCTTCAGGTATTTTGCAGAAAATATGGATAAGTGTTCCATTGTCTCAGGAAGAGCTTATTGTTTTTAGGAGATTTCTCTTTTTTCTTCTCCTCTGAATTTCAAAAGGTTTGTTCAAAGACATTAATGTGCCAATTATGTTTCAGGAGAGCAATAGAAAAAATATCATATTAAAGAAATAAATAGTTTGCAAAATTTAGTACAGATCTTTCATTGATGCATTAAAAAAAATTTCCCATTTTTAGTTATGGACTTTTTGAAAGAAGAAACACTTTGTGAAATCTTGGTGTCGTGGTGTCCTTTGTGATCAGCCTGGAAAGAGAGATTGACTGTGAAGCATCCCAGGAATCCTCAAAGCCCCAAATGCTTTGTTTTACTCAGGTTCTAAAAAATTAAATATTTTTGTTTCATGCTGAACCAAAAATCAATGGATGAGTGGGTGAGTGACTCCAAATAGGAAAACAAAACACAACACATATAATTAAATTTTTTATCAAACTGAAAATTGCACTTTCATGGTAAATGTTGGCATCCTGTGCCTTTTTTATTTTTGATTGCGATCAAGTAGTGGGTTACTTTTTTTTTAACATATAATTCTAATGTTTATAATTTTTGAACTGATTCAGCTGGTTTCTGCCATGGTTTCTGAGTAATTAGAGTACTCCGAATATTTCTGGTAAATTTAGTATTTTTCTTAAACAGATCTGCCACCTCTCATATTACTAGCCCTATCTTATAGGTGGAGAAATTTGAGATACCTAGAGAATTGGCTTGCCCTGAATGAGTCAGCATTTCCCACCAGGAAAAACAGAAAAATCTCCTGGTGTGTTGTTAGGAGCTGTACCAGTGCTCTGACTGTACATTGCCATTCTACTGCAGCAGATCAGAGCAATGTGGCTTACCAAAACTAGGTAGCTAAATAAATTAAATCCATTCAGATATTCTGAGGTAATCTCCTCAAATCTTGAAAATATCCCCAAGTTAAAATAAAAAGGTTAGCTTTGGTTCTTGGATTTTGATTCACATATTAGTAACCCTCAAGTTTCATATTTAAAAGAGGGAAAGAATAACTTCCACATAACCTAGAAGCTGGTTTTAGAGGAAATAAAGCTTGTTTTGCTTCCAGTCCTTTCCAAGGGCCTTATTTTCTTGATCTTATTTCATTTGATTAGATTGTTTGCTTTTGATTTGTACCTAGTATGCAAAGCTCTTATCTCAAGCTTTAGGCTTTAGCCTTGCCATATAGTTAAGTAATCATGTATTATAAAACCAACAAATTAATTTTTACATCTGCAACAAGAGATAATCAAATAAGAAAATTAATATAACTTTTCCCATCCTTCAAAGACAAGTATGTGAGAAGTCACATACTTACCAAAGACATAGAGGGTAAAACAATTAATTTACAACAGATTAGTCTTCCAAGTTAAGGAGTAGGTTCAGAACAAATCAAAGGACTTTACATATACTGCTAAATTTTATTAAATTAAGAGAGATCTGTTCAAAGACTCTTATGATGGCATTATTGATTTTAAAAGACACTCAGAGTCTTATATTAAAAATTACTCTATGCTGGTCCAGATATGAGCAGAGCCAAAAATGATACTGACTAAACTAAATAAGTGTCTTCCAGGCCTTATAGCAAGATGAAACAGATAAGAGGAACAAAGCATTAGAAGGATAGATATAAGTCTGGCAAAGGAGGCAAGAGAAGACCTAGAGGCTTCACCATGGGAGCACTCCAGTGTACACACAGAGCTTAGTATGGAGGGGGGAGGAAGTAAGAATAAATTTACAGGTAAAAATGCCAGAGTAAATTCAACTACTCATGGAATTCTTGAGATGTTGTCAGGGAGTTCCTGTCGCCAAAATAACAACTACCAAATCTCTCCCTTTAAATAGTTTTGTGAAATGCAGGTTGAAGTAAACTGCGAACTTCCATAATACTTATTGGCACCCGGGTCAACACCAGTTTCATTTGAAATGTAACATTTTGAGACAATTCTTGCCAAAAATCCCAGGCACCATCTGGTATCTGAACACTCCATCACAAGAGGGACTAGATGACACTATTAGAATGCTAAGTAAATTCGAAACAAACACCAGGACGTGGTTCTACACATAGAAGGTATCTGAGATATTAAATGCTTTATGAAAGGGTGTTAAATGTTACATAAGCTCAAGGCAAGGCCTGACTCTATCATGTATGAGAGCTAATAAACAGACAAAAGTATAATTAACTCTGGTAGTTCTTGAGATGAAAATGCTTGGAGGCTAGAAGGGTACCATCAGAGAAAATATCATATATTCTTGTCCAGGTCTTATATTCTGACATTCTCACCTTTATACTTCTTTTGACAATTTTCAGAAATAATACAACTCTAGACAGGCTTTTGATCTGTTGAAGCATGGTCATTCTAATACTTAAAGACAAATGTTGGAATTAGGGGGAACAAGAAAATTTCAGAATAACAAACTGTAACTGAAAAGAAGAATAAAACAATTCTGTCAGATGAGTGAAATGGGAAAAATCATGACATCAAAGACTTTGCGAAATTATATTTTCAACCTGAAAATACTGCAATAAACATTTAATGCTTTGATGTTCTAGGATTTTTTTTAAGCAAAGTAATTCAGAATTCTGTACTAAACTTGTTATTGTCTTCATAATTTTTTGCCCACAAAACCATACAGGCTGGTATAAAAAATTGCGATTTGGGGAATTTTCTTCAGAATAGTATTGTTTTTAAATTTGTCAATATTACCATGCAACTCATACAAAAAAAGTAGCAAAGGCTACAATGGAAAGTCACAGAAAGAAATGTATTTTAGTCTACACTTTGTCTGAAGTGCATTTATCATACCAACGAAACTAGTAATTCATTAATGTAGACTTGAAGGAAAAAATGTATATATTATGTATATATATATACATATATATACAAATTACCTTCTAAATGTGAAGATTTCAGCCTGAAAGAGCTGTCTTTGTACTTTAGTGTTTTAGCAGAAACTGATATTAAGAATGATGACTCGCATTTCCCAGTTTCATTACAAACAGTGAACTCAACTGAAATCTCCTAGTCATTTCTGTAGAATGATTTCTTAACGTGATGATGTCTGTTCCTGTCTCAAAAAGACCCTGATCAAGTGTTCTGAAATGTCCAGATTCAAGAATATCTTACTTTTCCATCCATTATGAAATCCTCCCTGTACACAAGGAAATATGTTTCTGGTGGGGAAGCCTGAATGTGCCTGTCACAGAACATCCAGGGAGATTATATTAATTACAGTAGAAAAGTGTTCTGCCATTGGAGTCCTGCTGCATGTAGGCAAGAGATTTCTGAGAATAACTTTCCCTAAATTAAGAATTTTGAATTTAATTTTAATGTAATGCCTCAAATTAAATTTTGTTTTACATTTACAGGACAGGAGATTTTTCTAGTATTCCAGCATCTCTCTATGTTCCCATCACTACCTGCAATAAATAAACCACAAATCCTACTGTAGAACTGCAGCACATAAGGATGATCTTTCAGTAACACTCCTAATTCCCTTCCCAGAGTTCAAATTGGAAACCACAAAAAAAAAAAAAAAAATTATAAGGAACGTGAGGAAGGAATGTATGTGGAGACATTATTCCAGCTTTATATACAGAGGAAGTCCTCACCAAATACAATGAAATCTGAGAGAACTTTAGAAAAATACGACTGTTAATCCCTGCATTTGTAAAACAAGATAATTAACAAGTGTACAAAAAACAGCTGACACACCTGGAAAGAACAATTGTTTTCTTTGTGCTGTGTGAGTGAGTTGGGGGAGATTTCTTCTAAGCCTCTTTGCTTCATTAGACATGTTGAAATTAATTTCCTGCTTTTTTTCTCTCACATTTCCTGATTATATACCAACACCTGTTTAACATGGACTTTTTATGTCAAATTAATTTCAGTGTTTATTTTGCATTTGAAGCTGTGGTTTGTATAAAATGCATCCTTGCACTAAAGGTTCAACTTTGCTCTATAATGCAGTTACTCCCTCGGACTCGATTTTTTAATCAAATGAGTTTAAGAGATATAGAAAGTTTGCTTGAAAAAAAATTGTGCTTGGGACATCAAGATATATTCCATTTCTTAATTTCATTTAAATTCCTTATTTTCCTACATTTTGTATTTTATTTATGGAACAGAATAAATAAAAAATGAATAATATTGCACTGACTTGTAGCTGCATTGAAGAAGTTGCTGTTCAGAGGTTGCTGAGTACCCATCTCTACAATGAGCAAGGTGAAACTTTAGCCAGTACTTGAGATGATTTTGTTTTGGGAATCAATGCTATAAACATTCACACACTGTTTATTTTGGGAATCAATGCCATAAACGTTCCCACACTGTTTGTTTTCCAGGCCAAATGAAGAACTACTGGGATTCGTAAGTTTTTTATTAAGTTTTTTTTAAAGCAGTTCTAGATGTTTTTGTTTGAATCTTTCAAGATGATGATACCCAATAGTACAATATGATAAAATATCTTCATATTGTATCATCTTTCTCTGAACAGTGAGGGCTTGGTGAAACTTTGTGAGCTATGACTGAGCATGCAAATCTTTTTATCTTTCTTTAGTGCTATTCTGTCTGTCAGTAGAACATTCACTTCCTCGTCAAAACCGAAACACAAACCCAGGATTATTTTCTGTTCCCCACACAGCCCACTAAACCTCCTCCTCCATTCGTGCCACAGAGAGGAATTGTTTCTGCTGTGTCTGATGTGTGGTGGGCAGAGGTGCAGTTGGCAAAACTGTGTTGAAGTGGGGCACTGAGCAGTGACCTCCCAAAACCTAGCAGAACAGGACAGTGTCTACAGCAAGTGTAAAGTCACCTGATGTCTTTATCTAATCCTCTGTGGCTTCAAACACACCCAGGACACACAGGTGATGTTCCGAAATAAAGAGGAAACTCCATAATAATTCAGTAGCTGTATAATGTAATTCCCTGAGAGACAATGTCCTGAGTTTGGGTGTATGAATCATGTAACTTAAACTCTTTGATTTGCCTGAGTCTTTCACAGTTTTAATCCACTTGCTATTTTCATGGCTCCACATACTACAGTGGTAGGAACTTTATAAATGCAAAGTATTCATGATGAGATAAAGAGAGACTTTGACTCTGAAAGTAGAACAAAAATGATAGGCATGCCTTAGGAAAAAAACTGTATTTGATCATTCTTCCTTTCTCAATTATTCAAAATAGTTTCACCTTTTCCCTTCAAATTGAGTATTCATTAGAAATCTTTTTGCCTTGTTGCGTAACAGCTGTGTGCTCTGTTATGGTCAGGATTCAACATGGAGTAAAATACAAAAGTGAGGGATTAAATCTTTATATGGTATCCATCACGTGAATGAACTTTATTTCTGCTGTATCTGCTTAAAAAATGCCTTTTAAAGTCTTCTCTCCCACTTTTAATTGTGGGAATCTATTTACATTTAGAATTCAAAGTGGGAATGTGTCAAGATCTGTCAGAAATAAAGCAATCAATGCTCTTTCAGAAAAGTATGAACACTGCCATTCCTCTACAGTGATTTGGCAGGGACTGGATAGCTGGAAAGTAAGAAGTATGGAATTTTTCCCAACAGAATGAGCGGGTGTAAAGAAGAAAAACTTGTTCAAGTATTATTCCATAAGTTATTCCTGTCCAAAAGAATTTCCATGTTAATTACATTTTTTATGATAGGTCTTTCCTTTCTAGATGCATCACTGACTTTATGGAAACACTGTCAAATTCACGTTTTTAAGAGCCCCATGTAAATTTGGTTCTCTTTCTTAAAGAATCTGCTACAATTATCATCATCATCATCTCATCTGTAGTTTTCCTTTAAAAATTCAGAACTCATTCCTTTCAAATGTTATTTGAAGTCTCTTCTAAGCCACAGAATTTGAAAAATATTGTTTTTTTTAAATTACTTTATGTTAAGAACAGTTTCATGCAGAAATAATATGCAATAAATAGTGATTTTTAATGACAGCTATTTAAAGATATTTTGTTCTAGGAAAATACTTAAGAGGGTTGTATTAAATCTTGTCTTGCCTTTAGCAATGTGAGCACTTGTGTTTTAACTTCCAGCTCAAAAAAAGACCCCACTTCTAAAGAAGCCTCTCCAAGTTCTTTTTTTAATGTTCCAGCAACTTGTTCTGTTTTAATCTATTCTCTTTCACTTCTCTAGTGTTTGAGTATTGATGAACTAGACAATCTATCACAGTAGTTACAAAGAACCTCAATCCAACTCCAACTCTAAAGACAAAAACCTTAACTGTTTTTGATCACCATCTGTGTGATTTCATAGACATTAACGCACCATTAATGTTACCATTAACTTACATTAACAAACAGAAGGTGCCATTATAAGAAGATAATGAGGTGATGCAATAAATCTTCCTCACTCAAGTTAGATTTACTCTATTGTAATTCAGATCTTTAGCAGAAGATTGAAATGAGTTATTAAAGAAATAACACTGCATGAACTAAATTCTAAAATCCTATTCAAGCACATAACCATGCACCTAGGAATCTTAATATATAAAATTTTAAAATATATTGGTATAGCTTTAATGAAACACATCAGCCACACATCTGAAAAAAAAGGAATGGAAAACAAAGGAAATGTTTTCCACACAATGGAAACCTCATAAGTAGTTCATCTCCTTCTCTCCTAATAATTTCTCTCTTGAATAAATTTCTATCATTTCTATACTATTTATCATTTCTATACTCTTTATCAAAATGCAGTATAGAGAAATATTCAAGATGATATTTTGTAGAAAGATTTTATTGTCATGAGACCACACCTGGAGTATTGTGTCCAGCTCTGGACTTCCCAGCACAGTAAAGACCTGGATCTGCTAGGGCAGGTCCAGAGGTGAGCCATGGAGATGATTAGAGGGATGGAGCACCTCTCATATGAGGAAAGACTCGCTGAGAGAGTTGGGACTGAAGATTCTGAAGAAGAGAAGGCTCCAGTGAGACTTTATTGGGGCCTCTCAGTATGTGAAGGGAGCCTACAAGAAAGCTGGAATGTGATTATTTGAAAGGACCTGTAGTGACAGGACAAAGGGGAATGTGTTCAAACTGAGAGAGAGTAGGTTTGGATTAGATATTAGGAAAAATTCTTTACTGTGAAGGTGGTGAGGTGCTGGAACAGATTGTCCAGTGAAATTGTGGATGTCTCCTCCCTGTAAGTGTCCAAGACCAGGTTAGATAGGGCTTTGAGCAACTTGGTCTAGTGGAAGGTACCTGTGTCCATGGCAGGAGGTTAGGAGGTAGATGACCTTTAAGATTCCTTCCAACCCAAACTATTCTATGATTCTATGATAAAGCCAAAGATGAAGTTTATATTCATGGATCAGTTTTATGGATCAGTCACTATCTCATACAAACAGTTAAAATAAAGGGAATTAAAAAGCTGGTATAAAGAAGCAAGAGACTGTATGGAATAAAAACTAATAAAATAAATCTTTATTCCTTGGATTTAAGACCTGATCACTAGTTGTAAAGTTTCATAAAAGTAAATGTACTGAAAAACAATTCAAATATTTATTCACATGGCCTGGTGTTTTTATGAAATTTTATTTTTCAAAACATTCAATTTCAGATGTTTGAGTCATTCATCAGCAACAAAATTCCGGCAACAAACTACCAGCTATCTGAAACCATCCCACAAGAAGCAGATGTTTAATGACACTTTCAAACATCCAGATTTATTTTCACACTACAAGCTGCCTGAAGTAAGCATCTGTAAAGACCTGATAAACACATTCAGAGAAACTATCCAATTTTGACATTCCATCTTAAAAAGTTTGACAATCAAAGAGCACAAGCTGTTTCTTCTTTTCCAAAAAGAAGAAAAAATGCATATTAAAACTCTTCATAAAATTTAAAGAATAAAGGAATAAAAAAACCCACCATCTTTCATTAAAACTTTTAGAAACTAAAATGTACGTAAATAATCTTGAACTCATTTGTTTTCCTCAGCATTGCTCAGTTTCTCAGAGACTGTTCACTATAGTTGGGAATTTAAGCATTGATCTATACATATCTAAGCTGTCTTTGATCATGCCTTCTTGTCACAAGCATATTCTGCACATAGAGCCTAGCCAATTGCCTCATGAATAACATAATTCAAAAGTTTTATATACCAGTCTAATGCATTTAACTGACTTACCAGATCTTATCATCAGGAAAATATACCCATTCAGTCAGTAGCTGTACTCTATATGTTACTGTGCATTTATAAAAATGACTAACATTATTAAAAGCTGTGCTCAGATGAAGTTTTCAAATCATTACATAACTTGACTTCTATGATGCACAAATCCTGACCCTAGATCTCTAAGTTTCAGCAATAATCCCAAATATTAAATTCCCAGCTTTGACAGCACCTTTGGTTGAGTGAGGAGTCAGATGTGACACCTTCCTCTCTTCCCTTCTGTAGAAACTGTCATTATGTTGTCTCAGCTGAATGAATTCACATAAAAGCAAACCTGTAACATTAGCACAAATAGGCAGGGCTCCCAAAGTGAGACAGCACCCTTACCACTGATCAGAAGTGAAGAAAAACTTTTCCGTAGTTCTATACACAATTGATGAACTATACAGGTCTATAAAAACCCAAACAACCAAGCAACCAAAAAAAAAACAAACAAAAAAAAAACAACAAATCCCAAGTAATAATTGAAAATTGCAAGCCTGGTTGAAGAGCTTATTCCTTTTAGACACCCTTGCAATTGTACAAGGTTTACCAGGGTGTGCTCCCCCATTAATAACACCAGCATTCCAAGGACATCTGTCTTTAAAGATGCTGACTATATTGCATGTGCAATTTTACCTTTTCTTGCTAAAACACTGTCGTGGTGGGGCTTCTCAAGCAGCCAAGAGTTCATAACCTTTTATTTCCTTTGCTTTTCAAGGAAGGGAATAGAGTTCTGTTTTTTTGTCACATCTTCTTTCTGGAGGGAAGACATGGGATTTATCCTGACTTCTCTAAAACCCCCTTTGTCTCCAGCTTACTCTAACACAATTTCCCATAAAGAGATACTAGTTCACTGTCAGTGCAGAAAATACTTTAAGGCATAATATTGATAATTTCTTTATGTATTTAATGTCTTAAAGTTCTATGCATAGTTTATTTATCTATGCACAATCTTAACTAGAGGCTATATTTTCTATAATCCTTGAAAGTCTTTAGACTGTGTTCATGACAAAGCAAGGAACATTAGAGTATTTTTTATTATTGTATCATTGCCTGTTTCAGAGGATCCATTTACAGATAAAGAGTGTATAGCAGAAGCACTTTCAATATTTCAAAAGCAGAAGTGCTTTCAATATTTCAACATTAGAAAACATCATGTTCCTGTCCATGAGAAAAATCACCATATTATCTGTAGATCTCATATGTAGATATTGAAGAATTCTATTTACAAACACAAAAGCTACTAGTACCAAGGTCCCTTGATTATCCCCAAGGAAGTAAACATTTTCTTGGGTTATATATCCACTGCATTGTGTTAGTGTGTATTCCCACGTGATTCCACTCCACTTAGGAAAAAACCAAATAGAAAAGTATTTCCATTGTGGCAAATCTGTGCTAGTCTAAGCAGAAGACACTGAAGATGTCTTGCATACATTTTTTGCAACCAAAGTGTGTGTGTCTTACAGAAGAGATTATGTCTCATTTGAGTAAGGAAATCTGTTATGTGGAAACAGAGAGAAGCACCTGAACATCAGCTCCACGCTGTGCTCTTCATCCTGTTCTAACGATCTAATAATCTTCCAGTCCCTCTAACATTTGTTACAAGGCATTGAGAGGTTACAGAAATGTGTTGCATGCTTCTTTGTGCAATGAAGATTTGAACAGCACTGATTACAGTAGGCATTCTTAAAGAGTTACACAATAACAAATAGAAGTTACTGAATTTGTTCACACATACAGGACATGCGCCGCAAGCACATGCACTGTAAAATTCTGTTTCTCTGTAAAGATGTATTCATCTATTCATAAATCGCTGAAATCACTTGCGAAGTCAACAGATGCGTGAGCCAGAACCCAAGCCTTGCTGAAAAGACAGTTAAAGAGTGTTCCTTTCTCCATGCACGCTTCTTTTGTATTCAGCCAACTGATTCAGAGGGGATTCTGTGAGAATGAAGAAAGCTTTTTACTCTCATTTATGCAGGCTCAGACTCTGGGAATTAGAGATACTCCCGAGACATATTTTATGATTGTTCCTTGTCTTTGGAAAAGGGCAGACAATAGGGAGCTTTAGTCTTTGAACAGATTACAAAAGTAAATCTAAATATTTTAAGGGATTTTGCTGCCATGGTAAGGAGTTACCAAATCATAAATCAAATAAAATGAAATTCCTTTTACTCTTCCATTTGCCAATTGAATGACATATCTACAGAGCACAGACATTACTGAGGTAACTTGTGTTCCTTACTCCTATCCCGTAGCCAGCTGTCCTGTCTCCTGACCAAGTCTGTTAAGCACTGTGCATGCTTGGAGAAAGTATAAAATCTCAGCAGACACAGATGAATACCTCTCAATCCATAACTTTCTACTTCAACTTTCCAGAAATGCCAACAGGCAGTCTCTGAGAATTTATCAAGAGGAGTATTACTGTTGTAAGGCACACTTCATTTTTATTATCAGGTCAATATCCTGCACATCCCTGCTTATCTTGAAACTTTCACCTAGTTCCTGTGATTAAAAACGTTTTTTGCATTTCTGCAATTTTGAATTCAAAAATTCCTTTCCAAACCCTCTTTACTAGAAATGCCTATGGCCTGACCTAAAATATTTCTCTTCTCCTACTGCAAGCAATATCAAATCCAACACCAATTTTTTTTTTACTCTTTTTATTTCCTCAAGTGCTTCTTCCATATTTGCATTCATGACTTCCTTTGGCTTTAATTCTCTATCCTTTTTTCCTCCAATTCCCACAGATTTCACCTATATCTCCTGCAGCTTCTCCCTAACCTCTATTACCTGGCTTATTTTCTCTCTCTCTCAAAAATTCCCAAAGAGATGTGAATAAAATGCACTTTACTTATCTGCTAAACCACTCTGCAGGTTATTGGCTGGCCTATTATCCAAATTCAAACCTCTTCCTCAACTTTCTGCAAATTTCATTAGAATTTCATGAGTCAATATCTACCATTACGGTGTGGGATCTTTTTTTTTAAACAATGTGAACTTAAATTCTGATCTGGCTACACAACGAGAAGTCTGCCCTTTGCAAGATGATTACTTGTCACCACTAAACCCTTCCAATTGATATCAAGACTTCAGCTTTCCCAGCATAATGTCATGCATAAATCACATTTAGTGATCCTTACATGCATAAACATTTCTGGATTTAAAAAAAAAAAAAAATTATTCACAAAACTGAATTAGAAAGAGACCAATAAGCCAAATGTATAATAATAAAGCCTTTCCTCATTTTTTTATCCATCTACTCCACTACTGTTTTCTCCTGGAACTTCAAACTCTTTTTAAAGCAGAGATCTTTTCCTACATATTGAGGAAAATAGAGGAGTGTTTTCAGCTTTAAAACACTAATGACAATCCACATTGTAAGAATTCCTCCCAGAGCTTGCAGCAGTAGGGAGCCAAAAGGGATCTCCACTGAGTTGGAAACCTTTCCTACAAATTTTTAATAATATAAGTGATGTTTACTCAAAAAAACATTCACTTCAAATCAATACTCTACTTGTAAAAAGATCACTTAAATGAAACCATGCAATATAGAGACTCCTGTTATTTTTAAGAACTGTGATTTCCTGCAGACAGAAATTATTTGAATGGTATGTTATGCTTCTCTGTCTGTATTATGTGGATGTACATTACAAAAAGAAAATGGACGTGTAAAAATATATGTGCTGCTTATATTAAAAATTAAACTGCTTTTCATATTGATTTAGGATTTTTATTATTGAAATATTTTAATATCAGATATCAATCACAGAATATGTATCTTACATGCAGATGATTACGTTTAGACAGAGGGTGATAATATTCTTTTATTGTGATAAATGAACATCACATTTATTGGGCAGAGATTATTTATTTATTTTCACAAATTGTATGTATGAATGGTTATATTCTAATTATTATTCTAGAAACCATCAACAATTAGTATTTCCAGCAGATTGCTTACATTATCAATAACATTAACTTTGGCAGACTGGTTCATTTTTTCATTGTTTCCTCCTTCTCTCCTCCCTCTCATTTTCAATCATAAAAGTGGTCACCAAAACCAACTGCTTTCTCCTGGGTTTATATTATTATTTCTGAGCTGTAATGCAACTCTCTATCAGCATCACTATAACCAAGAATATATACTTCCTTTTTGAACGGTTCAGTAAGATAGGCTGTAGATGAGAGGAATATATGAATAGAAATGCATTTCATTCCAACTTGCAGTCATGTTGTGGAATACAGAAGGGAAAAACTACTAGGCAAGTTTGAGAAAGTTTAGAAGAAAGTGTTACTGGGCTACTTATTGGCTTTTACCTTCTCTTGATATTCTTGATACTGGTTCAAAGCTCATACTGGCAGTGCTAAATTATTGTTCCTACCAAGTGCACTGCAGTTAATGTTCTAAGTGTTGGCTAAGAGCTAGTATTCCTGTAAATATCTATAATCTTGAGAAATTTAAAATTGTTCATCTTAAAAACTTCTAAAAATATGGCTATCAAAAATTATTTTCTCCAAAGTCGTCTTGGTGCTTATAGTTGCATTTCTCATGTGTACCTTTCAGAAATGAAGAAGTTCTCCCAATGACAAAATTCAAAGTTTTCTGAGAGCCATTCCTCTGTACTTAAGCAAGGCTGCTACTGAGAAAAAAATGTTCCATGTCGAGAGTTGCAGAAGTCACAGAAGAAGGAATTTTTCTTAAACAGATTACTAGTGAAAATTTTTCCTCTAGAAATAACCTGTGGTGTTACTCCCTTTGTAATGTTCTCTGTTCTAAAAGAAATGAAAAAATGAAAATATATAAAATTTTCCAATTAAGTTGCAAGGCATTTCCCAGTTAGATTGGAAAAATATGAGCTTCAAAGTTTCCTAGCAGGTAGCATTCACTTGACTACTTGATTCTCTTATTTTGTTATTACCTCTTTGGTGTGCTTAGGTATTTTATTTAACATATTTTTGGAGTTTTCTTTGAGCTTATACAGTTCAAAATGTTTCCATTTGATGTGTGAAACTGGGGAAGTGGTTTAACCAGTGGGAAAAAAGAAACAGATACTAAAGTTACTGGGTTGGTGGGGGAAAGCGAGGTTTTAAGGCAAATGTGAGCTACTCTAGGATGTTTTTTTTTAACAGTTATGCTACAGCTTGCATAAGAAATGTTGTTGTCTGGCATGGAAACTCTGCATGTGTCAAAGTAAGCATACTCAAATACAATCAGCAATGAAGTGCTTCTTTCTTTGACTGTTGTTACAATAGCAAATTTACCCATTACGGAGTGTGGACAAACTTGTCCCTCTTGCAGAGAAAGAAAAGCAGTAGCTTTCTTGCTATCTAAATTGGTAATGCTCTTGGAACAGCATGGGCTTGACAGTCAGAAGAGCAGAGAACTTACAAGAAAATTCTATGATCACTTGGAGATTCTGAAATTCAGACTATACCAGGTCCTTACATAAACAGTGTTTTCACGGGCAATTTGTTTTGTATTAAAAAAAAAATAACTGGAACACACATTAAAAATTTGCAGATGTCATTTTTTTGAGGAAGATGGTGTTTGGACAATAGTTGGCAAGCAGAATATAGACTGAATTGAGTATCAGTGTTCTTTGCAGCAATTACCCATCTAAAGGAGCTATCAGATATGAAGAATCTTGATTTTTTCCAAAATTTATTCATGCTCAAACTGCTGCATTAATCTCAAAGAAAATAATAGGATTTATTTGGATGGCTTTGTACATCTTGTCTCCATTTACTTGCAAAACATTCAATTTGCATCCAGCACAATAACTGAAAGTTATTGGCAATTGCCAAAAATAAGATCTTTAAAAACTTAAAATTTAGAAACATACACTTCAAAGACATTTAGCTTTAGAATTATAAATGGTTCTAGGTATATAATTTCTGTTAAGAGCAATTGCATTTTTATGTTTCACGATGACTGTATTTCAGGCTGGATTGCGCCTTTGGGCGTTATCCTGTAATGGAAGTAATTTGTGATGGAAACCAGAAGGAGGATCACTCCCAAGAACAGTTTTCCAGGCTTTTTCCTAGTTTGCTAGAGGGAAAGGAGTGTGCTGCCTGAGCCATTCACAAGATGCAGGGTATTCAGAGAGCTGCAGCAGTGCAGGGATTTAGCTGTTTGAGAGAGCCAAACACAAAACCCCAACAATCTTAGTGCAGCTGCACTAAGAAAGGTAGAAAAAGGGAAATCTGTCTAGATGGTCTCACAAAGGTGATTTACCTCAAAGGACAGCAATGGGATGCTGCCCTAGAATATAAAACTTGACAAGTAGGAGACGGAGAAAATAAATTGTGATTGTGAAAAAGAGCTTATGTAAGGATAAAAATAAGAGAAGGTTAAGTAATAAATGCTATTCAGAATGCCAATATATTTTTATCAAAATGACTGGCCTCAAGTTACCTGATGTAATTATAGAGTAAGTCTTCTCTTGTCTAGAAATTCTCTGCATTTATGAAGGGCAGATGGGATGGCAGAGGTTAGAGTCAGACATGCTTTATAACAAATTGTCTTTCCATTAAAAAAAAAGAAGTTAAAATGTATATAATTTTATTTTGAAGGAGTTTTTTTTTTTTTAACCTGTATTTTGCCTAGAGCCTGACACTGAATGCTGAACACTCTTACATAAAGTTTCCAATCTTCTCCAGGACAACACATGAATAAAACAATATACACAAAAATCCTCTAGCCTTCAGCCACTCTGCTATGGACTGCAATCACGTCAGATCTTGTTAACTAGGAAAAATTAGCTCTGTCCATAGCTAGAATGCAGAGTCAAAAAAATAAATAGAATATGTGATGCAGGTGTTCCTATATGCACATATGGATATATATGCATTTCCTGCACGCAAAAAATTGTTTATGAATGAATAAACATTGTTGAATGCCAGCAACAATTTCTTTTCTTCAGGAAAATCCTGGATTAAAATTGTGTATGCAACCTTATTTCAATTCTTAGTGAACAACCATCATGATAAAGCCCAGCTGTACAGTCATATACTTATTTGTTCATCTACCCTTGCCTTATGCAAAACACACAAACAATACTCAGAATGCAAAACAATGCCCTGTTGTAAAGAAGGACATTGTATGTCCTCATACATGTCTCATTCACATCTCTGAAAACTGAAGCAGCTGAAGGCAAGAAGGCCAAGGATTGTTGTTAAGTTTAGGGAGATGAACGCTTGGGTGCTAAACTGAGTTCTGACTCACACAAAAGTACATTATGGTTGCTGAATCACTTAAGCTCATCTTTAAAATATTAATACATGTTTTTTCATTTTACATGCCCATTTTGAACACATGGGATCTGATTCACAGAAGACAAAGCTCGTCCTTTCTATTGCTTCTACCAAAGACAATTTCTCAGCTTAGATTAATTTTTAAAAATGTCTTCAACTCCATTTTGCAAATTGCCAGAAATTTGTGATTTTTTTTCTCTCACTTTTCAATCTTCTTTACCACATATTCTATTCTTCTTGAGTCACTAGTTGTTCAGGCAAGGGCACGTTTTCCAGTGCTGTGTCTGATTAACCCTGTAAATGCGCTCTCAGCTTTCAGTGCCATCGTGTTCAACCATAAGTGCCAGCCATCAGCCATTATTTAACTCTGGCCAATATAGCACAATTAAAACAAGCAAGCAAGCAAGCAAGCAAGCAAACAAACAATACCCACTTGTTTAAAAAAGAAACAAACTAAAAACAAAACCACAACACCCCCCTCCCCCCCCAAAAAAAAGTATGTCTTGAATTCTGTTTCAACAGAAAGATTGAAAGATGAATGAACCAGAATAGATGGTGCAAACCAGTGAATTTGGTCATAAGCTGCCTTATCTTGCACTGTTCCCAGACTTACTTACTGCAAAACTCATAAATAAAAACGTGCTTATTATTAGTTTTACTCTTAAAAGAACACACTTAAAGAGAAAAGGGCAACCATTTTGAAATCAGGAAAGATGCTTAGGGTACATGAGATTCTCTGTGATTTTTAATGCAGACAGCACTTTTCATTTACGTATACAAAATAACATGTGAAAATTGTAGCTTAAGGACACAAAACTTTTTTTTTGCTTTATCCTCAGATCAGGATTGTTTCAAACAGCAGAGTATACATGCATTGAAAGATTGAACTTTACACAGAACAAAGCATTCAGTAGTTAAAAACTCCTCCCTCTTGAAAAGCTCTCTCATCTGACAAAAGCAGGTAAAAACAGCTCCTTCAAAGTGTATCCTATTTTTCATTCCATTTCCCTACATACTGGGTGTATCATTCAGGTACTTTATCTGCTCTTCTTTAAACAGAGCTGCCTTGCTATTATTCCTTCTGTCATCTATTACTGAACTTTTTAACCCTCATTCTGCTCAGACGCTTGGAAATTTCAGATGAAAAAGTGGTAAAAGAATTGAGTTATCTGCACTGTACAGATAAATACAGTGTCTTAAAAGAACTGTAAGAGAGGCAGAAGGAGAACAAGTATGGATTTTTGTTACAATTAACAATACATCTGAAAAAAAAAGCAAGAAAAACAGATGAATAAAACTCCTTTCTAAAGTAATATCTCATATTTATCACATGAACTGGAGTGTACTTTAAAAATGTGAAGTAATTCAACTTGATATTGTCTAAGGTATAACAATTCAATCGAAATAAAGCAAACACATACATGGATTTAAATGATGATAGTTAAATCTCTAGTAATTTGAAAGTTTGAAAAATGCAGTTTTCTTTCTTTAACACTTTAAAAATATAATAATTGGCTCACTTCAAGTAACTTTCATTTAGCAGTTACTGCCAGTCAACTAATTTTTCCTTTACTGTTTTTGTAGTAGACATAAACAACATGTACAAACAAGCAAACAAACAAAAACATCCACTACAACCTTATAAACCCATAATTATACTGAATGCTCTCAAAGGGATTACATACAAAATAGCCATTAAATCAGGCTCAGGCAGCTGTATCTTCAGAAAAGGACCACTAATTATTTTATCATTACTTTTATTATTACTGTTGCTATTTTTGCATCTGGTATTGTTTTAGCTACTTCTGCCAGGGCAATAGGAGATACCAAGAGCTATTTGCACCTGTTTGCAACTTGAGCTCAGATTTTGAGGTTGCTGAGTCATAGTGATGGATCTTTTCAAAGCCAATACCTTAGTGCTGGACTACAAATATTTGCTTACTACCTGCAAAGAGAAGCTTCTTTATTTTAGGAAAGTGTAAGTGCACTGAAAGTGATCTAAAAAAACCCAAAAAAAACCAACTGTGTGTTTCTCTAATACCAGCTCCAGTAGAAAGGGGAGAAAATTGTCTAAGCAACCAGTATATACAGCAGCAGCACTATGCTGAGAGCACAGAAGTTTAATGCAATCAAGAAAAAGAGATTATAGGCAATTAAGTAATCTCAGAATATATTTATTTCTGCTCCTTTGGGGAGGTTGAAGGGGGGAAGGGAGTGGTGCTGCATAGGTACAGGAAAGGGATATGAAATATTGGGATTACATGGCATGACTAAAGACTAACTAACCCAGCACTGGCTGTGTAGTTCAATATTTTGGGAACCTTAGGAAGCAACTCTATGCTGGCACCTAAGCAGAAATGCAGAAGTGCTGCTTCACACACTTTCCGCCCAGAATTCCTTGCTACTTTTGAGGATAACTCTTAATCATGCTGCAGTGGAACTCAGTTGCTGTTCTGCAGAAGGAAAAGTGTAAAAAATGCCAGCAGATAACTTATTTGCATGCATTGGATTGCTCTCAAAATTATCTGTGGTCCTACTTTTCCTTCTTTTTGAACTGCATTCTTTTACTGTATACTTTGTTGAATACTGTTCATAACCAAGTAGTGTGATGAACTTTCCCTCATTTTAGTCTAGCATCAAGTGTTTAACTGGTCTTGGAGGAAACTTCCAGCATGAGTGTCCAGAAAGTAGAAAGCTGACGCCAATGAATAAATGCTTCCTCACGTTCTGTGAAAACAGCATTATTCCAAGCTCTTTCTTGCTTGTTACTTATTCCAAACATGTACTCCTGCCAAACTTCTTGCACCTCTTGTACCTTCTAGTGCTTACTTCATCTTACTGGATTGTAAGGGGAAAAGTGACAGAAGCATACTTTGGTGATTCCATAGGTAAAGCTAAGGTAAAGTTCTTATGAACCAGTTAATTTACACAATATTTACAATGCTAGCTATAGGAGGAAGTAATTTATTTACATTTTCTGATCTCCTCAGCATGGTTCCAGACCTGATCTGGAAGCTGCCCCTAAGCCCTGTACCTTTCAATATTTACATCCAAATTTGCCAAGTGTATCATAATGACTTTTTAATTCACTTACAAAGTAACCAGTCAATATGATCACATTAAGAAGACGAACATACATATTTGCAAGCTTACCTTATTCCTAGTTCTTGGAATCTACTGAACAAATAATATATAAAATATATTGTCCAAAATGCACATGTTCTGATCCTCTGAATGTGTCAACAAATAATTTACAAGTCAGATCTATTGTATAACTTTGGATTATTAAAACACCATCCTTTAACTTTTGTTGCTATTTCAGGAAGACATATGTGCTCAAAAGTACGTAAACAGTAATGGAAACTGAAAAGCAGCAACAAAATAGGATTGTTCTTTAGGCCTTAATTCTGAAAATATGTTTTGATGTTAATATAATTTTAAAAAGCCTTTGTCATTCAACTGTATTTATACATGTAGTACCTTGAGCTACACAAAATTGAAGTGCACCACCCAAGGAAATACACCTCCCACACCCAAAATCTCAAGACATGATAGCTTGTGATACTGTCATGACAATGTGACTGCGTTTATTGTTATATGTACATGCAACTTTGTACAGTTAAGTTGGTTAGTTTTCACAGCTCCAATTTCTTGTAAATTTTATTATCCTTAAGGACTTCCTTTAGTTTTCTTGTCTGTTTGCTTGTTTGTTTGTTTGTTTGTTTGTTTTAAGCCTTCTCAGATGTACAATTCTACTCCTGGGAGCCAAGCATAGCAGGGGGAGAAAATTATGAAATGCCAAAACAAGTCCAGTGCCAAAATAAAAAGCGAGCAAGAAACCATAACTGGTTATATATATTTTTAAACTGTGGCCAGTGCTCTTTTTATACTTCATAAAAGAAGTTGAGAGCAAAGAAGAAAGGGAGCATTTCTTTTCATTTTCTGGAAACACTGGGGAAGAGATACAGGACAGGAAAGAGAGAAAGAAACAGTCAGGGCAAGGGAAAAATCTTTGTGTGAGGATGCAAAGGCAGGCTGGTGCCCTCACCAGTCTTTTATATAGCAGGGCATCCTCTCACTGGTCAGAACAATTTTTGTAGAGTAATAACCTGACTGTATCTCTTGCTTCCTGACCTGGATGAAAAGACACGGGTTCTTAAAAAAAAAAAAAAAAAAAAAAATTAAGAAGCAGGGGGGGAGGGAGGAATAGGGGAGTATTGGAAATTACTGGCTGGACTGCTCCACCACAGTGCCTGGTTTACAGATGTGCACTTCTATTCCTCTCTTAATTTATCTCTTGTGGCTCTTCCTTCTACTGCTGAAGCAGTAAATAAGTAAGTTTGTGGGTGACTGGTGACTGTTAGCTGTGAACATTTTGGGGGCCAGTGAAGTGAGGACACAGCCGAGGCAGTGGGTTGTGGCCTGGCAATGCTGAGCAGGTTTTGCTTCAGCCGGAGCCGGAGCAAAGCTGCTCTCAGCCTCAGCCGCCGCTCCCTGCGACTGCTGCGTTTGTTAATAAGGAGACAAGCGAGGAGAGCTAAAAAGGGAAAAGCAAGCGTCTTGAGGGAACTCTCGGCAACAGTAGCACACAGTCTCCTCCAATCTATTTTTTGTATGTTAAAGGAAAAGGGAGAGAGAGCTGCCATCCGGCCAGCCATGGAGCTGCTCCAGGGCCGCACCTGAGAGCGGAGAGGCTGGACCCTAAACACTTCCACCACTGCGGGCAGCTGCGGGCTGTGGTGCGGTGGGAGGCTGCACACCCGGTCACCCCGGCCGGAGCCCACTGCCCTGCCCACCTGCGGGCTGCTCTCGGGAGCGGACCCCGGGTGAATGGCCCCTCCGAAAACACTTAATTCCCATCTCGGCCAGTAACTTTGTGATGGGAGGCATGAGCCCAGCCGCTGGAAGGACGGGAGGAGGGAGAAGCCGTGCAGCTGGGCAGAGGCCCGGAAACAGAAGCAGCAAGGGATGGGACCGGCGGTACCTGTCCTCTCCGCCGCTGCACATGTGAGCCGCTCTCAGACACGAGCGCAGCGCTGCTCAGACACGACTGGGCGCACGGTGGCCGCAAGCCCGGCGCTCGGCACGGCGGCACCCCGAGCTGCGCGCACACCGGAGCAGCAGTGGCACAGGGGAACCCCCGCGCCCCCGCTGCACCGGCAGCAGAGGTGCCCTGGAGCTGGCGCGACAGCAGGGGATGCCCCTGCCTGCCTTGTCTGCCTGCCGGGGTACTCCGCGTACCCGCGCCGAGCCGAAGCTGCGGGAGGGGCACCCCCGCACACACGGGGGAATCGGGGCTGGCATCCCGCGCAGACGGCGAGCCGGGCTACCCCTGCCGTGCGCGCACACGCGGTACCCCCGCCAGCAGTCCCCCATCCCCCGCCGGATCGGCGGGAGGGGTAACCCGGGCGCACACGCCTCGGAGCCCGGTGCTGCACCGGGGCCGCCGCCGGGGGCACCTCACCCCTCACCCGGGCAAACCCCGGCGCGGCGCTCCGCTCCGCTCCGCCCGCCGGCCCCACTCCCGGGGGCGAGCGGCACCGCAGCGGCCAGAGGGCAACAGGCGGGCGGCGTCAGGCGGTAACTTCTCACGGCGCCGGCGAGCAAGTTGCGCTGCCGCGCAGGACGCGCCCGCCTCCGCACCCCGCCCGCGCGGCCGGCTGCGTGCCCGCGCTCGGCGGCGGCGAGGGAGCGGAGCGGAGCGGAGCGGAGCGCGGGGGCGAGCGGCTCCTGCCCGGGCAGCGGCGGCGCGGAGCGCGGGGCGGCGGCGAAGCCGGGCGGCTGCGGCGGGCGCGGAGCGGAGCGGAGCGGGCTGGGCTCGGGCTGGGTCCGCGCCCGGCGCCGCCGCTGCGCCCTCCCGGCTGCGAGTCCGCCCGGCTCCGGATCACGTGGCGGTTGCCGGAGGCAGAGACTAGAGAGGAGAGAAAAAAAAAGCGCCTCATTCCTTCTTCCACCGCCATACTGTATTTTATAGTAACTCTCATTTTTATTCCTCCCTTTTACTCCCGCTCGGTGAGTACCTTTCCGCTGACATTCTTGTCCTCCTTTTTTGTCCTGTTTTTTTTTCTTCCTTTTGTTTTTTTTTTT
>WBND01000634.1:59134-112499 GCA_013398595.1 Tychaedon coryphoeus | reverse complement strand
CCAGCAGGGTTTTTTGTTTTTCCTCTTCTTCAGTTTTTGATGCCTGTTTATAATGTCAAACTTTTCTTGCAGCATGTTGCAGTCATCATTTTTAAATACTTTTTTTTCCTCCCTCAAGATAACAAAGCAAAACAGAAAGCCAAAGAGATGATCCTTACTTTTACACATTTTGCACCTTCACTTTTTATTCTTTTGCCAGCAGTGTTTTATGATGGTTATTGTTATCATGATGATGATGATAGATATATGCATATATACAAACAAATACATTTTCAAATGATGGCAGTGGAAGGTTTTCCTGGAGAATGAAGTGCGGTTTGGTTTCCTTGTCAACGGAAGATGAAGTGAACAACTGAACATCTCCCCAGTGCAGGTACTTCATCTCCTTGTAGGCGTTTCCACGCTGTGTAAATTACATTGTGAGATTTTTTTTTTTTTTAAAGAAATCTCCATCCACCCCTTTCTAAAGGTGTCTGTGCAATACACATGAGGACTGGACTAAATATCTCTGCCTTGTGATTGCTTGCATGTGTGCAAAATGTTGCACTAATTGAGTCTAGGTTGGCTAAAGCTGAAGAGAGATGTTTTATGTGCTGTGCTGTATAGAGGGGAAGGCAGCTGGGGGGAAAAAAAAATCCAGACAACCCTCCTCTCCTCCTTGCATTTAAAAAAACCCAAATAAACAAAACAACCAAAAGTGAAACCCAAACCAAAACTGGATGGGACCTTGAGATCCTCATTAGGAGCACAGATGCTCACAGGACTTTAGACAAAAACAATAGCTCTGGCCCTGTATTGTGGTGACTCGTGTGTTTGTGTGTGTCTGTTTAAATCTATCCATTAGAAAATAGCTGTGGAACAGCAAAGGAGGCTCCCTCGGAGAGCTGGCTCTCTGCCACATGAGGCATATTTTGTAGCCCTAAGGGCAGAAAACCCTTATATCCAACTTCTGCTCCTCATATTAAAAAGGCGTAAACAAGGCAGCAGGTTGCCTCTTTTGACTCTAATTCATTGGGATGGAGGTTAATCAGAAGCTGATATTTGCTTGAAGGTGTTTCGTTTTGTTTTGATGATTATAAGTGCCACTAGCTGACAGGGAATGGGAAGCTGTTACTTTCCGTGATGGTTACTGAGAGTTCAGGATTGGAGGAGAAACTGTTACTTTTCACTGAGAGCACTTAAATGCTTAACAGAGGCTGCCCCTGATGTACAGTCAGGATATTGGTTCTGTAAAACACAATTTGGAAAGATTTTTCCAGATGACAGGGTGGGTTGGTTCTGGATTTGATTTTTTATGCTTGTTTTTTCTTTTTTTTTCCTCCAGAAAGAAATATGGTGTAATATTATGCTAAAGTTCAAGTGCTGAATGTTCTTTGATGTTCTCTGTTGTTTACTTTATTGTGATGGGATTGCTTACTGTATTTTATATAATGAACATTTCAGGATCTATAAATGACTAAAGATACATCATGTATTCAGATGTGGAAACTAAAGTAAGTTACAGGAGATATATTTCTTTTGTCACTGTCATGTAAGCAAATATAATTCATAGAATTACAAATGGATTTAGAAACTTGAGGCTTCTAATGCTTATGTTTAAATTCTTGCAATGTAACAGCTTTCTTTAAAGTAGAAAGTGTAAGAAGTTTATACATCGTGCAATTAGTCATGTTGAAAAATAAATAAATTAATTTGTCTCTGTAGAAGCATAACTATTATGTATTTGCACTGGCTTTTTCTAGTTTTACTGTAATAAAAATATTTTGCACATATTTATGCATGACTTCTGCTCTGACATGTTAAAATACTTTTGGCAGCATAACAGGGTCAATAATTTACGTGTCTGAAAACTAGTTGAGATATTTCCATGATAGATTATGGTGATTTTTCTAAAATAGTTACGATCTGTTGGGTCATTACTCCACATTTTAAGAAGACTCAGCCTGCTTATTTTTTCATTATTTAATTAAAAAGCAAGTCATTAAAAACAAGAGAGATTGAAACTTTATTCTCCACCCCTCTATTTATTTCCATCCCTCCTTATATTTAAATGAAGTGTTTTCTTTAAATTGTGTGCAACTCCCAGTAAGCAAAATATTTTGATACTGCTAAAGCACTGAAATAAAGTAACTAGGCTAGCAGTTTCCAGAATGATCCTTTTGTCCTTTCTTTTAATATTGCAGGTGTGTTGGGTGAGTAATTTTGTACAGATAGTTGCTGAGTAAAGAGCTAATCCTGCTCACCTAGTCTTATCTTGAAGTTTGGGAAAGTGCATTCTTAAAACTTTCTGTTTAGTGTCCAGATTTCATCCACAAAGCACCTGTGGTCTGAGTAGTATGGTAATTAATATGCATACATTTCACTTGCAGCAGTCTGAGGTTGTAGGAGTTCATGTATACCAAACAGCCTTGGGACCTTAAAATAGGAATAGGAAGGAGCCGATTTTGAAAGAGGATCCTTCCACCTCTGTGCAGTATGTGGGCTGTAGAGTAGGATTTGGGTTGTGGAATTGGTTTTGGCTTGGTGCTTCTATAGTTATACTATGACTAATGTTGAAAGCATGTTTTAGAAAGCCACAGTTAGTGTCAAAGAAAATTGTTCTGTTCTGCTTTTGAGATGAATAAAAATTTTGCCTACAAATTGCAGCTTTGTTCCTACAAGTGATGATATAATGATATTCCTTATATAGTATGGGATATTGTCATACTGCCCTAGCTCCTAAAAGTAATGAGTGTCCAGACTGAAATGACATCTTCTATTCTTCTTTATGTCTGTTTCGGTATTCAGGACAGCATAGGGATTTAAGATACCTTTATGAAGGGTGTAAAGTGAAATCTCTGGAAAGCAGTTTTTCCTTTCTTCCTCTATAACTAACTATTATTATATGTATTTACTTCCAAATGAAAAAGAACTGGTAAACAGAAGTGAGAAACTGTGTAGCATTCAGTGTGCTGACTCATGAATAAATGGTTTTAGCTGCTGTAGTGGCCTGAACTGGCAAAAGAAGACTATGTTCTTACCTTTTTCAACATGGGAGATAGAACTAGAGTGGCCTGTGGAGTCATGAAGTCTGTTTGCTGTGATAGAAGGCTGATCTTCTTATTTTGTTCAAATTCAAAAAGCTCTGGCTTAAATTTAGCTGGGGTATCACTCTCACAGCACATCTTGAAGGCTGGTCAGAGCCTCACTTTTCATGATTTTAGAAACACGATTTCTGTCCTAAATTTATTTTCAGACGGTTTATTCTCCTTTTTTATTTTTTTTTTATTTTTGTCCCACTGCTGACCTTAGACTGTAAGGCTCCTTCTCCATGTCTTTGCTCTTCTGAGTATAGTATATTTATTTTTAGAGAGCAATTGCAGCTCATTTTCCCTCATGATTTCTGGGCTTAACTGGGAGAGTTTTCCAAAAGAGTGTCTGGTGCTAGGAGGGGATGTTGAGATGGGCTCTGCCCAAAATCATGCTGCAGCAGAAACAGAGACGCTGCATTCAGATCCTCTTCTGTCCAAACTGGTCTGTTCTGCTTTCAGCTGAAAATATGGCAGTGATTTCTGGCTCTCACATCAACCCAAACATTTCCACCTGAAGCCACACACACAGACCTGCCTTCTGGTAAATGGGGTTTACATCATGTGGACCTTCCTCTCACTCTGCCTAACCAACCTGAATTTCTTTGGTTATAGTGCAACAGGAAAGAACTCTTGGGAATTTCTTCTGCAACACTCAGGTTTTTAAACTCAAGAGTTTTCTACATATTTTTTGTTTTAGTATTTTGTATTCATACCAGGGAAGGGAATGTGAATAGGTTTGAGGTGATGCCGTATCACAGACTAACTTTTCTCAGGAATGAATTTGAAAGTTTGCTACAGTGCTCTTAAATTTTTTTACCTTATTACAGTGTTTGCAGGTTGATTATATCTTAGGTCTTTAGTCTTCTAAAGCATTGTTCTATAGCAGTTCTTTTCTTTTTTAAAGTGTAATTTTTCCTATTTTCTTCCTTCCCTGCATTTTGGGTTTTAAAAGATAAAAAGATAAAAAAGCTTAATAATGTTTAAAGTGAAGGATTATAAAGACTGATAGATTTACCCTCAAATGAACGTTTTAACCTCCCTTGGTTTAGAGGATGTGGTGCTCTGTCAAATTCTGAAGCCAAATCCTGTACATTTTAAGTACTTGCAGAATATCTGAAGACTGAAGTTGAGTATTTACTGATGAAAAATTATGTAATCTGTGACACTACATAGTAATCCAGTTTGTAGCTCCCTTAAACTCAGATCCAGACTGACAGAAGAAAGCAAAATGCTGCTTTGGTATGTGGTATGATGTTTAAAATGCAACATTTTGACCTTTGTTAAGGTCCAATCTTATTTTATGATCTTTAAAAATTATGGGAGTAAAATGGCTTGAAGATTATTGTTTTGCACATACACACATTAGAATCATTTGTACCTTTTTATGCTCATTTTTTTTTCTATTTCAAAATGGCACTCTAATCTCTGTAATGTACTTAATCTTTCAAAAGCATTTATACTGCAGTTTTGGCAGTATTTTCTGAGAAAGTTTATTTTTGCACAGTGAAGTGTGATTTTTCATCTCAATGAATCATCTGCCAACAAGTTAAAAAAATAATCAAGTAGACCTCCAAATTGCTAATTAAATTTCAGGTTGCTTAGTGTGAATAAAATTAACACATTTTTATTGTTGTGATATTCTGGAATAAAAATGTATGATGGATAGACAGAATCATAGAGAAAGATTTTTAAAGATGCTTTTATGTGATAGCGAATTAACAAAAGTCTTATGTTGATTATCCTTTGGGGCTTAACCAATACTTTTTGTTGATAGCTAAGAGTTTAACTTTCTTGGTTTTGAATTTATTAACAGACCTATGTTATCTGCTGCCTCTTGACAAAAGCTACAGGGTTAGTAAGTTTCCTCTCTGGTGCATCGCTGTGTGTCTCCTGGCTCCTTGCATCCTGGCTGGCCTGCCAGGATGTTGGGGCTCAACTACTATGCAGTTCCATTTCCATTTCAGGAACAGAGGTGTTTGTTTGTTGTTTTTTTTTTTCTGGTGCAGTTGCTTCATCGTAATGGTGGTAAGCAGAGTAATTTATATTCTGACTTGACTGGCAGAGGTGGAATTCTTATGAATGACCAACAGTGGGTATGAATGTGGTGGAATATCAGAGACACTTGCCAGACTCTCTATTTTTCCTTTGCACACTCACAAGTCTTTGTCCTAAAATACCCAAAGGTCTGATTAAACTTGGTTTACACCAGTGGTCCTTCCCAGGTGGCCTTCTCCTGATATCAGTGATTATTGCCTGTACTGCTGTGTATTCTCTGAGTAACCAAGTGGAGCTCTGATAACAGCTCACGCTTTCTGTAGTTAATTTTATGGTCCTCTGAGAACAGCTTGCAGTCCTTTGGATTGGCAATAGCTTATAAAAGGCAGTACAGGCCATTATTATTATTATTATTATTATTTAAAGAACAAGAGACCATAAAGGATACAATGATAACTCTCGGACCTTGGTGATTATTGAATGGCCTGGTGAAAGTCAGGTCCCTGTCTTCCCACTGTGCCCCATACCAGCAGCCTTTATTTCAGCCTGTTCAGTCACGTTGGTTACCTTCTTCAAGGTCCTCCCTTAAGTCAGTCATGTGCTTTGTGGTGTTCATGGTTAAGAAAAATGGGATGTCTGGCACAAATCAAGTATTAATGTGATTCTTAATCTGACTGAAACAAGGCTAAATTTGTTCTGTAGGGAAGCACTACACTAGCACAGTTCATTCAGTAAAAAGGTGCCGCTGTTTCTGCTCAGAGTTTTGCATAGAAGGTGAACAGGAACTATTGTCAAAGAGATATGACACATCTTGTTAAATCAGGATAACTTTACAATTTGTAGGAGGCACTGCAAATGCATACCTTGCATGGAGTATTTTTAGACTGACTGAAGAATTGGAGTTTCTGCCTCAAAGAATTCTATTTACATGGTGTTGGCAATGCTGGTTTTCCTTTCTGTTTTGTCTTGTAGTGGAGTGCAAAAGCACTAAAATGTTTGTACTGTCCTAGACATGTTGTTTTCTAGAATACAAATGAAAGTAACAAAGATACCCTTGTGAATTTTTGCACACCAGGCCTGCACTCTAGGCTTACTGCATGCTAACAGCTCTTCTTGTGGGTACAGGGAGTTAAGAGTAATACCTCACTGACTTTTAACAATTAAACACTGTGCTTTTAGCAATTGCAGCAGCATGCTTCTGAGCTTGATCTGTAATGCAAGTTACTGTTTATAAAAGAAAAGTCATTCTATCTAGTTACAATATTTTATCAAATTATCCTTCACACAATAAATATGAGAAGTAAGGTTTTAAAATGTGCTGTGCAAACTGTCATGCAGTGTCTATGAAACAGGCCCCATGAAGGTATAATGTAAACAAAACTTCCTCTTTGGGTACCTTTAAAAGGGATTAATGCTACTGTTTCTAAGTAGGACACACGCACACACACACATAATCAGTGCTACCCTATTCTCATCTTGTATTTGCCACTGATTTCACAGGATAAAACCCAACACTTGAAGTATTGCACAGCAGGTCAATTTTCTAATATGCTCTCTACTGCATAATTTCATATCCACTTTGTTTTCTTTTTCTCAAACTGAAGAAGAAGGATGAAATTAAGTTTTCTCCTACCTATACAACTTCCGGTTAAATGGGAGTTCTTTAAATGATACAGTCACAGGATTAACTCTGGAGAGGTTACCATCTTCTGCTTGGGCATTTGCAAGTTGTAGACAATTAATGTACATTATGAATAATTAAAAGAGAAACTGCATTTATACCACTTTTGCTTTAGGGGGGTAGTTTATCAGGACATTGATGCTATTTTATTGTTTATTATTTTATGAGAAAAGCATACTGGATTACCATTTGTCAGCATGTGCCCTGCTCCAGTAGGTGCTGTAGAAATAGAAAAGTGCAGAATTAGGCCCTGATGCTGTAAAAATCAGTGATACATATGCTGGTCAAAATTTCATGTCAAAACATTTTTTTTCCTGTAGATTTTTGATAAAGTGGTTCACACAAAAGGCTCTATTCATCTCACTTAACCTTGCTGTTTAAAAAATAGGTTTTTAGAACTAAGCTAGTCATCATTTTAGCCATCTAAAAGTTAGTCATTGAAGTCTAACACAGTTGCTCAAGGCTTTGTAGTCAATGGAGATAAATATTCTCTTCCTGTAGAGAATTACAGATTACATCCCAACAGAGGCATCTATGGACAGCTGAGATGAACAACCTTCCTAAAATGCCTCTCTCTTTGCACTGATGAGAAGGAACCTAGATGGCCCATTTCAAACAGATTCCTAACTTTTTGATGGATGAACTTAAAGGAGATGAACCGCATGCTCCCCAACCCTCTCCTTCTTCAAAACCTAACTTTACAATGAAATACTTGGTTAAAAAATTATTTTTTGGCCACTAGAATCTTAATGGCTTTAAGTTTTCACTTGAATTTATTTTCAGCTTCTCCATCAATTCTTTTCACAGAGATACAAATGTGTTTCTAAATATTTTGAATCAATTCCAGGCTATGACAAAATTCCTAGGAATGTCTAGGCCAAGTTCTCACATCTTTTTTGTACCGCTTCACCTGGTTTTCTGTCTTTTTATAATGTGATCCAACAACAATTGATCCTTCAATGAATTCTCCTCACAGACTCCTATTCTAAAACCCAGGGACTTTAGCTGTTGGGTACAATCATGGACCTAATTTGAAAACCTTTCAAAATTATCGAAACAGAAGAATTATGTGAGTGGCAATGGATTCAGCTAATTGTACTGTATATATGAATCATTGTATGATAAACCATCGTATTGAAACTGCAAAAGGCTTTTTAGTTTGTGAGCTGAGGTCATCCAGGCAATATTGGGGAATTATTTTGCTATTGATAGCATGCTGCTGGTATCTTCATGTACATAATTGTTTTTAAATACTCCAGTAAAACCTGTACTTCTGAATACCAGACAGATTTTTGTCTTCCCTGTCTCAGGTAATTTTTTAGAGAAGACTGAAATTTTATAAGATTTTTAATGTCTATAAAATCAGCTCTTTGAAACAGTTTACTTCAGTGCCTTGCTTCAGAACTGTCCCAAGTCATTGTGTGTAGCAGGATGCCAAACAGCCAATTCGTGACACTACACAGTATGTTAGGATATCATCTTCTTTTTCCACTAATTATGAATTCTGCTATTTCATTCATGTGTTTGAGCTTTCTGTAAGATTTTCTACAGGTACTGAAATATATGAAAATGTTTCCACCATGGGTTTTGTCTTACTCTTGGCTTGTCAGTAGCTGGATGCCTGTGCAGACATCATTAAACTGCTCACACAGGCCATGTTTTTCACTGACAGCATAGAATGAAACCAAACTAAAGCTGAATCCAAATTAGAAATGAATCATTTGGTATTATAGGAGTAAGCACAAAACTCAGCATAGTGAGAGTTAATTGCCCAAATAACCACAGTATTGCTACCATGATAAAGTAAGCTGTAGCTGTAAGCTCTAACAGCTATAATATAATGTTTGTACAGACTCAGAAATCTTATGGACTTGTAAGAATTGAGAAGGGAAGTTAAAAGTTGGAGTTCTCAGCACTTTGAAATAACTGCTTCAAATAAGCCCAGTTATATTCTCTAGGGATTATAAACTGATAGCTGCAGCTATTGTGTCACGTTACACACTTCACCACCTCTTGATCTTTGTTCTTCACATTCTATTTATATTTCGGACCTAGGTTTTTTGTACTGTCCCTCAAAAATGCATTGTCTGAGCAGTGTTCACATAAAAGAGATTTACAAGGATAAAATCCTTTGCTGACTTCATGAAGTTTTTGTCTATTTTCCTGCTTTCATTTATGCACCATAACATTTCCTTTTTCACTCTTGTGTCTCTGCTCAGAGTTAGGAGCACAGTGTTGTCACAGGAATGTAAAGGTCTCATGACCATAGATTGTCAGAACACAGAGAGGCCCAACTGAATTTCTCAGTGAGGGTAGTGCATATAAGCCAAACACAAATTCAGTGTCTGGTTGCTCTGCCTGCTGCTCTGGATGAGTAGGCAGTCTAGGCATATTGGCTGAGGATCACACATTTGGAGACAGGCTTGTGAAAGGCAAGATTACAAGAAAAATAATTGCAGTTCGGTTTAGGAAATAAACTATTTCAGAGATGCCACATTTATTTATTTTTAATTTTATATGCAAGTTAATGTCATATACAGTGTGACATTTCATCTCAGAAATTTAAAAATGGGTTCAGAAATACATGATACTTGGTCACAAGTATTAATGAATGTTGTAAATACTCATCATAATCAGAGTAGGACTGGCTGCTTTAAATTCTCAGATGTTTTAAGATCAAAGACAACCCAGCTATAGATACCTATGTCACACTGATCTGCATTGACAGAGGAAAGCAAATTTTCAAATGCTGGGTGTGTTCATTTGACTTTCTGGATCTTTTTTTTTTCTTTTACTTGTAATTTTTTAAAATTTCAGACTTGTTGGATTTTACTTCCTGCTTTGAACCTTTCTCCTGGAGTCAGCACAGCTCAGGAGGATGAATGAAAGGAAAGCAATAGGAGAGGGATGGAAGAGGGGAGAGGAGTAGAGAGAGAAGGAAGGGCAGAAATAAAAATGGAGAAAAAATTCCCAGTGAATCAGCTAAGGCTCCAGACATTGAGGATGTTTTCAATCCCCACTCTTCCTTACCTTCCCCTCTAGCTAAAGTTTCTCTCCCTCTCTACTTTAGCTTTCATCACCACTACAGATATTTCACTAATTTCATTTTTTTTTAATTAAAGAATGAAACCACAACAATTAAACTGTTACAAACAAGAATACATACCCATCTTCCCATGAAATATAACATGACACAATTCAAGTAAGTGGTTCTCGGAGTAGGATTATTTTCCTCCTAGTAGTCTTTTATCTTTGGCTATGAAAGAAAGAAATGGTTTCATAGTTCAGGAGCAAGACAAAGCTTAGATTTCTTTTTGCTTTTATACCCCACTTCAACCCTTTAAATCAGTTTGCACACAACTCTGTGTCTCAGTTTTATTCATCTGGATCCAAAACCAGACTTTCCACTGGTCTTTATTTACTTATTTTTTACCTCCCCTTCTTTCAAAGCTTTACTTCCAGGGGTCTTTCTTACTCATTATCCTTTTAGTGAGAGTACAAATTGTAAAATTATTCCTAATCTTTAGTTTAGTTTGAATTTTGAAACGTAATATTCAGCTCTGTAGTTCAAATGCTCCCACCTGAGTGAAGAATGCTCTCTGATATTTTGCTGTGCAGTGTGACTGTCAGAAAAGATGCAGGGACCCCATGGCCTGGTGCTGGTCTGGCTCTTGGCTCCATCCCAGTGTTGTGTCTCTTCCCAGCTGCATCTAAGGCCACTGTGAAGGTGGAGGGCTAAAAGGACACTTTGGCCAACCCTCTTTTCAGTCCTTACAGGTGCTTGCTTCCTCTCAGCTGTTCCCACCAGGAGTGCCTTACATCTTACAAGGTGGCTTTGGGAGTGTTAATAGAAACAGTAACTGCTCTTCCTGAGAAAGTATTTCCTAAATCTAGAGCTTAAATTGGTCATGTGGCTTGCCTATACCAATTTGCCTGATACAAAAGAGGCAAAGGTTAGCTACTGAGTCAATACAAAACAAGACCCAGTTGTAAATTTGAAGACTTAATTCTTTAAATAGAAAATGCTAAGATTTCCCAAGTGCTTTTTAGATACTATAATCAATTACAGAATTTGAGTGGAGAAAGGTGTCAGATTTGAAAATATTCTGGGTGGAATAGTATTTATTACAGATGCTAGTGGAACAGGTCCAGAGCAGAACAATTGGGTCAGAACAAAAGGCTGAAATAAATTTTATATCCTAAAAAGACTATTAGAAAAAATCTAAATATTATAGGTCAAATGCAAACATGCTATTTAATAAATGAATAAATAAAAATAACATAAACCTGCTAGAAAACAATTACTTCTAGGGATTTTATGTTGAAGCATATGTTAAATTTTATTAACGTTTAGGAGAATTTGATTTTAAATTTTGTTAAAAGATGCACTACAAATTGATGCAACTGACTATTGCCTCATTACTTGACAGGAAATGTTAAATTTTGTTACTATTAAAGTCTGTCTGATTGATTGTTTTTATGTGTTTAGAATTTGATTATTTCTGCTCAATTTACTTGAGTCACACATTTGAGTAGCAAGTTTCTCATGTCAGAGGGATGGTCAGAGCCTCTGAACTTGATATTTCCAGTCTCTGGGCAGTCTCCATGAAAAGTGGGAGCCCTTTGGAACAACATGATGCAATCCCCAGATCCTCTAGAGAGCTGTACTGAGACTGTCCCACAGGACAAACAGGAGTCCAGGGTATGCTTGGCAGAGACCATGTCCATCTCCCTGCTAGAACCAGGGAAGCACTTTCAACACTTTTGTTTCCTGGGTTTTTTTTAAAGTGAGAGAATTTGTGGAAGACTTTCCTGGGCCTTCAGAAAGTTGTAGTGTGAGGTGCAGCTTATTGTCCTGGTTTTAAGGACAGGTATCTGTCAATAAAGGCAGAAGCTTCTCTTTGAAATGAAGAATGTAAACCCCCTCCCTCCAAATTATTATAACTTTGAAATTAAGGGGCTCTCAGGCAAAGATATAGGAATTTGGAACACCAGTTCTTTACTGGGAAAATTAAAATAGAACTACAGTATTACAAAAAAAAAACAAACAATCCCAACCCTGACAGAGTCAGAATCCACCCTGACATCCTGTCAGTCAGGATGCTGGTAGCAGTCCCATTAAATGGTGGCTGCAGTCCCCCTGCAGTGGCAGATGTGGTTCAGCTGAAGCAGTGCTCCTGTAGAAGGGTGCAGCCTTCCTCCAAAAGTCCAGGGATGATGTAGAAAGGTTTAACTTCTCCTCTGGAATCCAGTGGAAAGACGGGTAACTTGCTGTCCAACAGTTCCGTTTTTATCTAGGTAGGAAAGGCTTGGTTCCTCCCCCTGGCTGGAGCATCTCCCAGTGGGGTGATGTGATTTTATCAGTCATACAGTGGGACTTAATGGGCCAGCAGCAGATGATATCTTCCTGGAGGGAGGATGGGTTTTGGAAAAGATAAAGGTGATTGCCCCATCTTGTCTTAAAGATGGCCCATTAGCAGATAATGGGTGCCACAGAGATAAGGAATCACTACCCCACCCGGTTGTAACAGATAGTGATAGAATACACATTTCTGGCCACATCAACCCAACACACTGTTTAAAGGCAGATAGCTCTGGTGTGGGCAATACCTCTTGGAGATTGAGGCCATGCCTTCTTTAAGTGTTGCTTAAGGTCAGTTATGGGAAGCCAACCTAACTTTAGGTAACTTCACTGACAGTGCAAGAGAAGTTATGCAATTTGAAACTTGGCCTTGAGAGCTGTTGAAATGTGATGCAATATGTCCCATGCTTCAGAATTTAGAGTCATTTGCAGAAGGGAGAAACGTGACTTTCTTGCTCCTTTGAGTAGATATTCTGAAAACCTTGGTGCTGGTGAGCTCGGTAAGATTGCAGACACAAGCACGGTGAAGGAGCTGTGCAAACAGATCTGAAGCAAATGTTTTGCAAAACACAGGTGGACTGATGATGTCCTTCTCATGGACTCTAATCTTTTGCCCATATCTCAGTCCTACCATTCTATCATCTCTGCCACAAATATTAGATATTTTAACTTTGTAGTTTGCTTTGCAACCCTTATCTTTTTCAGCAACAAAATAATTTCATATTGCAATTACCATTTCACTTCAAAATGTAACTACTGTGTGATCCATAATTATCAATTTCTTTTATGACCAGCTCTTTACTCTCATATTTTACAGCCTTTCAGTGCATAAGTAAAGTATCTTTATAGAAGTCCAGTAATAGAGTTGGCACCTTTGAATCTAGGAACTTCCTAATGAAAACTTCAAAAGCTTTGATCCTTTCCTGAAAGGGTAACATCTGTTTATAAACCATCTCTTTCAAATTAAATTCTTTGTGACCTAAGTGATATATAATGTATTTATTGGTATTGGTTGCTTCGTGTGTGTTTTGAAATAAATTGCTTTATTTTTCTGACATTAAACTTCACCACTGAAATTCAGAGAAAGATTTTCTAATTATGGTACTTACCTCTCAACTGCTGCTCACACAGAGCAACAAGCTGTTCTGCCAACATTTGATGACTGAGAAAATAGTGAAAATTTTGAAAGTCAAGAGAATTTTGGCCATTTCTAGTAAATACAGAGTTAAAGGCCTGAGTTCAGCACTTTTGTGAAAGTTTTATTGTGTGTGGAATGTAGATTACTGCATGTGATGGCTTAGACAATCATCTATCTATCTGTAATAATTAGTGTGTATGTTGGCAGTCTCTATTTGGCCTGGAAAACAGAATTGCAGTGCAAACAAGGCTGAATGAAGGTTGCCACCATCATCAAGAAGATATTTCACATACAAAAGCTACTTTTAGTAAATATAATAAGGACAAGGCATACCAGTTACTCTTTGAACATAAAATGTGTAGCTTTCTGTGTGTGGCTCGTAGCAACTTAGACAAACTGGGAGTCAGATATTGCTCTCACTGTCAATCAGAGCAACACTTTGAATATTAATCCACTTGAGTTGTTGGATATTAGTCCACTTGGGCTGTGGCATGAGAGAATTTTTTATCTGAGGACGTAATTTCTTAAAAGATGAGATATCATGCACAATATTTTTCTTATGAAAGTTTCTTTTTTGCCATGTATTTTGAGTAGTACAGCACATACCATAATATGTAGAAGGTGCTCCTATGTAGCTATATCTATGGATACTCCTAGTCTTTTAATTAAGCCTACAACAACTTTGTTACTGAATTCATTGGAAGCAAGATCAGCCTTCTGTTTTCAGTAGGGATGCAGTAGGATTTGTTTCTTAAATGTGGAACAAGGTATTAATGCAATAGAGTAGACACTGCTACCTGTTGAATCAGGGGTTTTGATAACATTAGAAAAATTGGATTTAATATAAAAATTCAGTTCTGTTTTTCCTATTAAGTGAGTTGGTATATCGTTTTTCTGGTACACCAAATTGAAAAAGAACTGATATAATGGTTCAAAAGCAAAATAGCTCATTCTGTTTCTGCTGGTAGTAAAGAATAAGAAAATGTTATTTTCAGAAGAACCTAATTGGTAGTAGAATACATAGAATGCTAGAATAATAATGCAAGAATATATTAAAATGTTTGTAGTTAATTTTATTGTTTATTTTATATTTTATAAATATTAATAAATTGATGCAGGAATAGATGCCTTGTACAATTAGACAGATATCAGGACAGATCACATTGTCATACCAATCTATTTATGATCATATCAACTAACAACAACTTTATATTCTGTAGAAAAACAAAACCTTGATGTATACTGTAGAAAATATGCTTAAAGCAGGAACACTTTTTTTAAAATGAAAATAAAAAATTGCAATATACTTGCAAGAAGGTGAAGTAGGAACACATTATTAGATCAATATTGCAGCTCATATCAAACTCCTGAAATAATTTCAAGTTATAGGTGCTTATGAGTTCCTAAATTCTGGCATTTCCTAACTTTGTATTCCTTGACTTTGCCAACTTACTTACCTTTTTCAATATAGTGTTTTTTGAATGTGTGTGTGTACAGTCTATATCTACTCTATTGAGGGAGATTACATGTCTAGACAAATATATTTGAAGCTTCATTATGAAATATGCAATAATGGTAGCATAAAAATACAACTATTTATGAAAATTGCTTTTGGAGCATTGCCTTGTAACTTCTTATTGAAGCTATAAATTTGAACCATATTTTCTATTTGCACCAATGCATGAGGAAGTATCAGAATAAGATTTTAAATCAGAAGCATGCTTTAATGAACAAAACACACCACTCAAGCTTAGTTGTATCTATATTTCCAGCAGAAGCTCTGGAAGGAAGTCCTCTCTTTTTTGTGACATTCAGCTTCCCATACTTGTTCACATATTTAATTTAGAACAGTAAGTTTTCTATAAGGACTTATTAGATTAGGCAAATTCATCCAAGATTTTTAAAACCTTACAAATGCTTATCATTTAAGTAATGATAGGAAAGGAAAATTTTGTTGGTTTGTGTAGCCAAAGTGCAGAGGACTCCAGCAATGGAAGTGAGATTAACAGTTTATTAAAACCATAGAGGATGAGCTCCAACCTCAAATCCACATGATTTATATGCAGATTTCAACCCACTATTAGTCTTAAAGATTCTGCAGTAGACTATGTATTCATTAATAACAATTTTTTTCAAAACAATTCACACAATGTAAATATTTAAATTCTTTCCAAGGAGAAATCATCTCAAGTATTTGCATGCATTATCCCATGAACTCATTCAGTCAGATTCTATCACCAGCAGTATATTGAAAATATAATCAGTGAGAAGATTGTTATGTATTTTAAAATATTCTTTCTGTTAACATTTTTTATCTCATTCTCATAATGTGGTATATAAGACTTCTGTTATACTTGAGGTATGATATCACTGTTCTTGTATTCTTTTTGTAAGGCCCCAGGAAGTTCTTTATCTTGGCAGGTTTTTTTATGTATCTATCTCCTTCAACACATTTGAACAAATCTCAACCTAAAAAGAAGGAGAAAAAAAAAAGGGAAAAAAAAAAAAGCCTTTATTTATGGAATAATAACAGCACGTTTCAGAGCAGGTGGAGTAGAAAGAGACATCAAAGCCAAGTTAAAAAAATGTGAATTTATCATAGTGAAGGATTCAGGAAACTCCATTTTGTGGGCAAAAATTTAAAAAGACATACAGCTATTTTTGATTTTTAAATTAGCTGACTTTCAGTCAGTAAGTAACAATAAGTGACAGTAGTTGTGTTCCAAGAGTTAAAGAGAGTCTGTAAGAAGCTGCTGAAGTCATTCCTTCATATACTATATTATATATAAAAATATATGAAATCTTATATATTAAATAACCTTATCTTTTATGATATATGGTGTCAGATAAGATATAAATTTCTGCTTAAGACAGAGAAAGTTTTGTTGGTTTTTTTGAACAAATCCTATGTTTTAAATTACAGTGGAATCATTAAAAATGAAGATAGTTGTTTTCACAAGCCAGAGTAAAAAAAAAAATTTCTTTCTATGAAACCAAATATTAGTTGATTTAAATTAATAAAAAAAATATTGCTTAAGCAAGGATGGCTTAAGTACATAGTTTCATTTGCATATTTAGTCTCAACCTAGCAGATACAAAGCTTGAAAGGTCTGTGGTGTGGTAGAGGGTGATATGGCTTTTGGCTTTGGTTTTTCCCTCTTGGTTGTGCAGGTAAGGACCTGTTGACCTCCAGAATGCACATCTTTTCACGTTCTCTTATTGTAAGTTTATATGATCACATAATTAAATTAAGTCAAATTCTACAATTCACTTGTTTGTCTCAGAATAATAGATACTGTGGAGTTGACATGCAAGTGTTTCATCTTGGTGGAAAATAGATTTCTTACTTCATTCTGCAATACTGTATTGAAAAATGCTATAGTACCAGATAAGATAAAGTGTGATTTCTTCAGAATCAGTATTCTCTGTAGTCAGATACCTAACCAATTACTGAAGTCAAACTTAACTAGCTAGTGATATATTTTGAGGGTCTCAATTCAACTGGCTGCTATAGAAGGACATCTACAATTGTCACTTTTTGGCATCAGTAATTATATGACAAGCATAGCCAAAATTTTATGACATTTAGGGGATGCAGTTAAGAAAACCAACTTATTGCAACATAAATTAAACCAGAATTCTGTAAATTTCTTTTCAATAAAGTTAGAGGAATCTTGCCATCATCTAAATTTTTTTCGTTTACCCACTTGTGCTTGACAAAACCCAACATAAGGCCCACATTTTCCCCTTCTTGCTATTAAAACTGCTTGTAGAGAATTATGTCTTGTGGTGATATTGTGCAGTGAGTGTGATAAAAAGGGTCCTAATCCAAACCAGTAGTTCTCTAAAACATTACAAAAAATTAATTTTAATATTTAGGGATGCATTGGCTCTTTTTTATTTTAGATTATAATCTTAATGTAATTTAAAAAAAATTATTTTTACATTTATTTAGAAAAATAAATGATGAGAATTAATGATGAGGTTGGTTTTTTGGATTTGTTTTTTTGGTTTTTTTTTTTTTTGTTTTTCTGTCGACATGTGCAATCCCTCTGCCTCCTCCAGCTTCAATGTCTGTAGTATCTTGTAGAGTTTATATGACTTTCAGAAGTCTCTGGATATGCTTAATTATGTCAAACTCAGTGCTGGGCTAGTGTGGTCTCAAAGACTGAAACTCCTCTTTCCTGTGCAGCCCTCTGAAAAATCTTCTATTTAAACAAGTGCTCCCCATACCCCTTTCAGATGATCAGTCTTTTGGGCTGTGGGCACAGTTTCTTCAGTGGGAAGTTACAGCATACAGAAAGAATATCCCTTTGCCTTGAACTGGAATGAAGATCATTCGTTAGAAAAGAGGAGACTGGTCCAGCAGCATCTGTATCTCTTACTAAACATATATTAATTAATTAATGTGGTGGGGAATTTCCTATTAGCATCTTTCCCATGATCATTAGAGAGTGTGGTAGTGATTGCACCTGGGAAATAAGCACTGACATTACTTACTTTTAGATTTGTTTCAAAGCATAAATTTAAAAAAAACCACCCCAAACATTGAAGTGCAGATAAGGGTTATCATATTTCCTTCAGAGAAAGCTGAGAATATGAAAATTATTTTTCTTTTGCTGTAAATAGCCCATTTATTATGACTTATTTCTTCTACACATGTGCAATGAAGTTAACCTTCTTAGAGTTAAATGATAAAATCTAGTTAATTTTTTTCATGGACTTCAGCCTTTGACTGCTGATGAGAATATAGTCACATCTTATGGAACACATTGCAGAGTCTTCCCTCCTGCAAATTGTGGAGGAATGGTGTGAGATAGAAAAAACCCTTGTAGAAACTGCGTACGCGCTGGGCAGTGAAAGGAGCATAGTATCTAGTTGCAGGATTTGTATTCCCAAAAGAAACAGAAAGTTGATGCTTAGACATCTAAAATTCCCTTCTACTCTGCTTTTTTTCTCTCCTTAAGATTTCAGTTTCACATGTAACCCTCCTTCTGTCCCTCTACATAGCTACTAACATATCTGAAAAATTTTCACTGATCCTTTATAATTATAAATTGTTCAGGTTGGAAAAGACCTTTAAGATTTTAAAGTCCAGCTCTTAACCCAACATAACTATGTTCTCTACTAAACCACATCACCAAGGACCTTATCCACATGTTTTTTGGACACTTAAATAAAATACAAATAATTCCATTAGCAAATAATAAAAGGCAAGAAATCTACCCAAAGTTAATCTTTATTTGAAGTTAAGGTAAAATTTAAAAAAAAAGAACATTTGGCCTGGACATTTCTGGACATGGTGACCAATAATTGCAGCTGATATAAATTGGTATCTCCACTAAATCAACGAAGAATTGTTTACCTGGTTGTACACTCATAACTTTTTCACAGCAAATGTGATGGGATTTACTCCCTTTCAGTGGTAAATTGTGTAAAATAGGATGGTTAGTTCTATACTGGAAAGGTCATTTCAGTCTTATTTCAGAATAACTAATGGAGCTTTGAAAATGTTAAAGTAATGCATGTGTGTGGTGTATGCAGAGAGTGGGAGAAAATGCTATGCACATGAAACCCAAGCATAGAAATTATGAACTTGAAACTATCTTTTCAGTGAAAGCTATTTAGCTGTAGTCTCTCTTTTGCATTTTGAAAGGATTTAAAAGAATGCATTATTCATAGTGAAACAAGTTAGAAAGTCAGTTGTTTCTGATGGAAGGTGGTGGACACGATCTTGCATATTTTTCAGCTTTTCATGTTACTACTGCACAATAATCTGTCTTGTGCCTTGAATACTGTATTGATTATAATCAATCAGACATTTTAAATAGACTAAAGAATGCCCTACTTAGCAAAAACTGCATTGACAAAGAGAGTGTATTAATGAATCCTAGAAATTTTGGCATTAATTAGGCCTGCTGAGGTCTTAAATGTAAAGGATAAATGTGGTATCATTCAATTATCCAAAGAGATAAAGTGGAGCATGTTATTTTGTTAAGTCTTGAGAAGGGTTAAATAACAGAAGGGTTTAAGTGATATAGTCATCAGATGTTCAGCTGTCAAAACACTATTTTTCTGACTGTTTTGCTTTGGATCAAGAGCTGTGATTTGTTCTGGGAAGTAAGCTTTGGAGACCTCCTGTCTGGCAGGGGTTAAAGGATCACGCCGTGCGAGACACAATTTTAACTCTAGGATCAGATCTTTAGAGAAAAAAATATGGGGTCTTTCTCTGTTGATAAAGAGAAAAATATCCATAGGTTAAAAAGTCATTATTGTAACACTCCTTTTTCTTTTTTGTGTTTCAGAACCAATATTATTTTTTCCATCGGTATGTGTAATGAGCCATAACTAATATATGGTACTGAAGTTATTATCTCTGGAACTCAGCTTTTCAGTGTTAAAGAAAGGGGGCAGGTGGAGAATTAACATATATTTCCAGATTTTACCCTTTGTATATGTATATTTAAGGTACCTGAGCCTCAGCTATCACCTCATGGATAGAGTATAAGATGATAAAGGAGGCAGATATTGTTTTGCTTTTGACCTTGTGGTGTGGGTATACCCCAGAGTGTTTCTGCCTCTTTGTTCTAGTTATTCTATTTATTTGGCTAGTTGGAGGTACAGACACTCTTGTTGATGTAAGGCATCATAATGAAACTGCAATTATAAAAGAGGAGCTGTGCAGCAGGAAATGGGAATAAGGCAGTTTCCTTATACCTTGTTAGAGAGTGCCTACACTGGCTGCTCATTCAAGACTGATAAATATGGATCTTTGAGATGATACTGTAATATCTCTGAAAACAATAATACAAAGGACAAATTTGAATATGAATAACTACAGTGCAGAAGCTTTTTTGAACGTGAATAGGAAAATATAATGGATAAATATTTTCATACCAAGTTTTATTCAGCTTCATTGAATGCATTTCTGAGGCCTGAGGAAGCTGCCCTTAGTGAAGGACCTAAGACCTTGGAGAGCTGAATCTGAGGGATCTGTCAACTTGATTCCTCTTGTGATTCCTCAGATTAGCAGCTGTTTTGATTTGTGCTAATGGCTCCTAAAAAGCATTTTTAGGCAGGAATTCTCAAAGTACAGGACATTCTGATTGTAATTTTTTGAGGTCCTGGCAAGTACTATTAGGTAGAGGATTAAGATAGCTGCTGGTAGTTGCTGTTAATTCTCCCAGATTGGCAGGATCCTTTAATGTCTTAAAAGGCAGTTTTTCCTGAACTTTCTTCAATGCTAGAAAAAGGCATGTTTGTTGCCAGAATGTGGCTGTTAGTCAGTCTCTGAAAATCTTTGAGCTTTTAATATCAAAATGTTACGCTGAAAGGATCTGCCTCTGTGTAGTGATTCAAAACTAAACGGTGTAGAGTCAGGCTACAGAATAATAATTTTAGTATGGGATTTATAAAACCTATGGGTGACAGCAGTGTGGTATAAACATTCCCTGTTGTTCTTTTAAATTTTTATGAAAAGGTGCACAAGAGGTCCTTGTTGTGTGCTTCCCATGACTACTCTTCAGTTGCTGCACCAATGAAGAGACACCTAGCAGAGGATCCAAGATGTGGATTCACTGATTTTATCATGAGAGTTCCTGTAAACAGTGCTTTTAAGGATGATTTGCTGGAGTTTACAATCAATCTCAAGCTTGAATGCAAACCCCATTCTGTGTTTACCCTTTGTTTTCACTGGGGGCAGAGCTGGATTTACAACTCAGTCTACATCTATTGACTCTCCTGGTTGTTCTAAAGCTTTTGAACTATGCCTTTTTTTTTTTTTCCCATGCCTGAAATGGGACCAACCCTCCAATAAAGCCCTCCATCATCAAAATTCTTGCTTGTGATTCATAGATTGTTACCCATCATTCTAAGATATAAAAGCAAATGTTTTAATATCTGTGCTTTCAACCACTGCCACAAAATTGTATACAGAAATGTTGAAAAGGTAACCTTCAATATGAGTAAACCTCCAATCTATTCTGGATGTTGTGCTCAGCCAAAGGTCACTGAAATTGGTAGGAAGAGAAAATAAAGGGCTGGAACGTGTGGAATAACTGATTTCTCCAGTCTGTGTTTCATTTTTGGCAAAGCACTTGTAGGTTGCAATATTGCCTACATTTACATTGGTAAACAAGTGTTCTGAAAGAGAGGGAAAAGAAGGTTTTTCTTCTTTTATGTAACACATATACTGGTTGAGACTTGAGGAGCTGAGTGGTTTAAATAAATAAGTAGTGGTCCCTCTAAGGATGATATTCTCTTATGTACATCTCAGAGCTTTGAATAGATTGTGACAAAAGAGAGGCTTAGAAATGAATCAAAAGGGCCTGTGTCTGAAGTTGCTTCAGATCAGCCAAAAGGGAGACTGTTCGCCCTGTGTAAGGATGGTTGGATTGGTCTAGTTAGGAGAAAACATAATGGCAAGCAACCAAAATTTTCCTACATCCATATTTAACCAAAAAACACTAAACAATAAGCTTCTTTTTGTCACTGGAAATATTTTGTTATGAGATGATGGTTCATCATTGATCTTCACTTTCTGCTGATGGAACAGCTCTCTTGGGAAGCAAATATAATCAATATCTATCTTATCTGTTTGACAAGCCCCCCAAAAAAATCAAGAAACAGACTTCAGCTTTTGTTTCAATGATTTAAAGCACAATTTCTAACATTTTATTTGAAAAATCTGTTTGTAAATCTAGTCTAGAAAAATGTTGTTTTTATAATCTTCAGGAACATGTTTCATTTGGAATGAATGAATTATTCCTTGCCAGCAGACAGCTGTAAATACATAAAATGTTCAAGCTTTTTGAGGCTTGGCTCAAATGCCAGCACAAAATCAATGACAAAAATCAATGTCTTATATGTGCAATACTTTACTTAATCATTGTAAAAAATTATTTCAAGAGTCAGATCCAGAACAAATTTCCAGAAATAGCTTAGCTCCTATAGAGTTCTATTGATTTACTCCCATGCTAGATCTGGCCCACTGTAGAAACTAAATTTAATATACCTGTACCTTTTTAATGTATTTATTTATTAGTGCTGAATATCATTGCATTTTACACCACCACAAACGTGGATTATGTTTGTGGCAAATTCTTTACATACACAGAATCTGTGGTTGTGTCAGACATCAAACAAATTTGGATTGACATTTATAAGCTCAGGATGGAGTTTTACATTTCATTTTGTGTGATTTATATAAGAAGTTCATTGCCTAACTTACACTGATGATTATAACTAGTGATTTGCATGAGTGATTAGGATGTCCTTTGTGAATTAGGGATTCTCAATGAAATTTACAGCAAGTATGAGATTTCAGAAATTTTCTTTGTATGTTGATTTGATATAGATTCTTTAGATTTATCAAAGTAGCATAAACTACTTAGTGCCATGGTTTAAATATTTTGTGAGGCTATATTAGGAAACTACAGAACTACCAGTAGGCATCACTACATCTCTTTGTCATTGAAATATGGACAATAAATAGGGTAAACTGTTTAGAAACAGTTTCTTAAACTTAATTTGGTGTGTCCTGTGGTTACCCATCCATACTATTTCAGTACAGGGTTTATTAGGTGGTGCAATTGCTGTGCATTGCAGTGATGGGTGTGGAATAAACTGCAGAGTAAATTTTCTGGTATAGGTGAAGAGTAGGACTTTCAGAAATGATAACTGTGGTGCTATTAACTTGACTTGCTGCTGATTGTGCTCATCATCTCTAAAAAAATCAGGAAATAAGTCAAGTGGAAGTTTAAATGTTACCTTATAAAACCAATGGTGTTTGTATTATTTTATTAGTATTATTGTACTTTCTCAGTTCCTGAAATCATGAATTTGAAACTTTTTACTTAATACTTTATCAAGGTAATTCCTGTCATTTAATATCAGTCAGCCCAATCCTGATGAAAAATATCAATTTAGCTAAGTAGTAATTTTCAGCCAACTAAAAAAATGCAGACTGCATTTGTATGCCTTTTTTCATTTTTGGAGAACTGTACATTTTTAAGGTAAGTAGCTGACTTTTGCTATCTCTTTAACTGTTTCCTCTGGTTAACAGCTAATACCTCCTTTAATTTGCTTCCTATCTGTGACATTTCATTTTTTATACATTGCTACAGCCTGTATTTAATAACTAGATCTGTTATTGTACAGAATATGTTAATTAGATCATACAGTAGTTAATGCCATTGTGTGAGAAAGCTGAAGCAAGGTAATTTATCCCACCTAAAAAAGAGTAATGAATCATGGCTGGCTGCTGTTCGCGCACAAGTAGTTAATGTGGATTTCCATACTTAAAATATGGAGTTGTCTTATTGTGGTTTTTGTCATATTTTTGAGAAAAAGTGTTGTTAGTAATATAAGGAAAATTGTCTCTATTCTTCCATTGGCAAAGCTCATTGATTACATAATGAGACTAGTTCCAGGATCAGACATCATATGTTAAGGCATAGTCTTTTTGAGGTCTCTTCTGATTTATTTTCCTATTTCTGTAATTAAATTGAGATAATGAATAATACAATGCGTTTTCAGGTTTATGAAATATTATAGGCATCCCCTTTAAAATTCAACATTATGTGAGTTGATTGTATTTTATCTGTTATGTATTTGTCTATGTTATTTATTACTCCTTTCTGTCCTTTTGGGATCTCACATTTTGTAAAAGATTGTAAATACAGAATGTTATCAATGTTAGTTGTTTCACTTCATAACAGCAACAAAACCAGCCAATATCTCATTCAGGAATTTAGGACAGCATTAATTAAATTCTGCCATCAAAAAGATGAGTGTTCTTCAGCAAGGAAAAAATAATTTGTGATTAATAAGTACCGAAACTCTGTTATTCAGAAGTTTTGCATTCATGGTAATGTCTAATTCTGTTATGCCTTTGAACAGCATTACCATGTTACAAAATAAATAAAGAAATAAATATCACAGGCAGCCATTTGTTATTATTTATATTTAAACCTTGGAGTATAGTTATAGAGATTTCTGTATTTCTGTTCCATTTGAACTAATGGTACTTCATTCATTAACGTAATACTTTGATTCATTGTAGGGGAAATAGTTTCTTCATGGTTATGTAATGAAGATTATACAATGACTGGAAAATACCCTTAAAAATGGCAAATATACAGGGACCACTTTGAAAACTGAGGAAGAAATGTAATACCAGTCGTAAGAAACATTTGCTTCATACCTGGCATTCATCCACAACAGTTGTGTGTAACATTTGTGTAAAAGGGCGTATGGTTATCTTCACACTCCTTGAGGTGTTTCTCTGTGCCAGAGGGCTGTTCAAAAATTCCTTTTGCTGCCAGTAGCCAAGGAGTTATTACTGCATTTGGCAACTGCCAGGAAAGCTGGGTGCTGTCCTATTTCCCCTGGCCATTCTTTGTACTACTTGTGAGAAAAGGAAGTGTCCCCCAGTGCACCAGCTCAGCATCACTGAGGGATCACTCCACGCTGTGCTCATCACCCCTGCATCCTGCTTTCTGCTGCTGCATGCTGTGAAACAACCTGCAGTGCTCCACAGCCTGCCTGTTGGATGTAGGTGAACATTTATTCACTGCTGTAAAATAAGCCTTGTAGAGACAAGTGTTAGACATGACAGAGAGAGAGAGTAAATCCTCATTCTGGGTTAGTTAAAGGAGAGCTTTTTGTTAACATCTGAGAGCCCATGGTGCTTTCTTGGCTACATTGCAATGATCATCCTGCCTGAAGCTGCTTCTTTTCTAGACAGACTTATACCTGGATCAATGTATGTAGCAAGAGATCCACTGGCCAAATTCATTTTGCTTAGGCCAAACTAAAGTAAACTAGAATGGCCATAACTCTTACAAAGCAGAATTTTGGGAATGGCATCATGTCTCAAGATGAACTGCTACAGCTGTCTCAAAATATGTGGCTTTGTAAAGAAGGAACATTTTTCACATTAGCTGTACTGAGCTAATCACCATTCTCCTTGCAGCTGTAAAAATTTACATTGTCTTGCTCACATCTGTGTTTTCTGAAGCACAGCATTCTTCTGATCTTCTAAGAACTGGTGCAGTAATATATCATTGCATTTCAGTAGTTGTGAAAGATGAGTCTCAAACCTTACTGGAGTGAAATTCCCTTTACTTCTACATAGAGATTTGACTGATGCATGGAATAACCTGTATTTGATGAAACTGCTCTTCAAGAGGGAGTGAGACAGATTGCACAGTGGATTTTTTGGCCATAAATTCAGCCTTATGAAGGCAAGGTAAGGTGACAGATTGAATGACACAACCAAATCCATTATTACTACTGTTTTTCTGGTTCAGAATAAAACTCCAGTAAAGACAACAAATGCTTTAACTTAATAGCAGATTAGAGTAGTTCTGCCATAATCCCTTTTTCAAGAGGTAAGGCAAAGTGATTTTCCTTCTTCCCAGAAAGTAAGAAGGCCATGTCTGCTAAGGCTGGGTGCAAAAGAGTGAATGTCATCTCTGAGAAAGTAGGCAGGAGTCAAGTAAATTTGCCAAATATGCTCAAATTAAAGCTGTCATTTGTCTTTGACTGAACAGATGGAAATTGAGAATGAAGACCATAGCCTTCAAATGTCATTGGGAAAAAAAAAATCAGCTAGAAACAGAAAGCCCATCTAGGAAAAGAAGCAGCACAATAGCCCTAGGCCTCATGTTTGTTTAAATTTGAAGGACTGATCAGACAACTTTTTCAGGTAGATCTTGTACATATGTATGTTACTGATGAAAGGTATTTTTCACAGTACAAGTATTTTATGACTAAGAAAAAATTGCCAGTGTTTTTGGTGACTAAGCTGTGATTTGGGAAAAGAATCCATGACAGCAGTAGAATATTCCTGTACATTGTATTTCATTTTAATGGAATTAAAATGATTAATAAAAGTAAGTGACACCATAATTTCTTTCATTATTTTGGATTTTTTGACACATTTTTTTTCTGTGTGACTGCACACAAGGTTTGAGTTGAGTTCACACTACTGTGCCTCAGGTTTTGTACATCCTCTGAAACATTTGGACCCATATTTTCATCTTAATATTTTCATTGCAATCAATCAGGATAGTATCCAGACACGAAGATTGTCCAAAAATAATGCATATTTTTAAGTATTAAAATTGCTGTGAAGCTAATATGTATGTCAAGTACAAGGCTGGAAAACACAGAGGGCATAGTAAAAAGAATAATAAAGAGGACAAGGAATTTGTAAATGGACATGACAGGTGTGTCAAATTAGAAAGTATTGCACTGCAGGGAGTTTACATCTGAAGCTTTTATGGAAATGGTCCTGAGATTTTTTTTTTTTGGTATAATAATAGCACTATTGATATTGGTAAATAGTGTGAGCATGTTTGTGAAATTTCCTCATATAGGCAGAACAGCATCAATAATACAGAGAAGGAGTGGGGCATCATATAGGACATAGTGAATAATGCATGTGGGAATTGAAAAACAGTTAAATAGTAGGTGAGAGTCACTTATTAACATCAGTTTTCTGCTATAAGATCTCCTCCAGTCCTGAATATTTTTGCTTTTATTAATATTGGATGGTCTACATTTTTGCCAGTGGTTAATTTTTAGCTATTTTTCACACCACATCCATTAGACAAACCCTTCTTTACCTGGAAAATGGCGAAATTATTTTTTTCATTAAAAATAACTTCAAAACAGAGCCACCTTACACATGAGAAAAGTATTACTCACTGAATTGTAAACCTCTCAAAAAATTCATAATGAAAGCTGAAAAATATTTTAGCTTTTATAACACCAGCAGCCAACCTAAAAAGGAGTTGAATCATCTAAAACAGATGCTGCCTTGTGATGGAAGATAGATTGGCCTGTGAGCCTGAATAAACTTTGTCTCTAATTAGTATGCAAATCTCACCTGCTCCAGGGCTCTTCCTCTTCCAAAAACTATGATCTATTTAGTTTTTCTGTGTTTTCTGGTGAATAATCTCACCCAGGAGGTTTCTTTTGCATTCCAGTTTTCTTCATACCTGTAATTTTTAAAGTATGCTGAACTCTTTTAGGTCAATATTTTCTTCAAAGCATCAAGATGAGAAATGTTAGCATTTCAGAGATTAAACCAAAAAAAGAGCTGAAACAAATGCAGACATATAATAATAAAAATATTTTCTAATCCTGTGGGGTAAAATTCTCTTTTGCAATGTATGCTTATATATATCTAAAATCCATGCAAAAATTACAAAGAGGACTACAGATGCTGAATATAAATTTAATTCACCTGGTAAATATTTTTCTTGATTAGCAGAATATTTAATACCAGAATGATAAATAAAATATAAAAGTATTTTTAAAATTTGATCTTAGACTATTAAAAATAGTGATGATTTTCAACAGAAGTGCGATCCCACTTAGTCAATGTCACTGACATAAACCACATCAGCATGTTATGAAGTATAGAATTCTAAATATCTGTAAACTTCTGAGACTCAAACCCAATTCCTCTTTGCTTCCCTTCCTATTTTCCTGATACAATTCCCCATGTCAGCATGGAACTTAAATGAAGCATCTAAACAGATGGATTTGGTTCGGAATGTGGATCTTTTGAGGGATATATTCATATAATCCACCTTCAGACAGCTTCTTTCAGGACTCTGCCTTCTAAATAAGCCCTTTTTCTGTTCTCTAGATAGGAAAATTAGTTTTCTAGCTTCTAATGGTCAAAATCTTCATAATCTGACACCCTTGCACTATGCAGATAAGTCCCTGGCGCTGAATGCATGGGCATGAACACTCTTCTGCACACAGATGCTTGATCAGGACCTGTGATGACAATTCCTGCATGTTTAGAGGGCTCTCCAAGTGCAATGAAATACAGGACTGAACATAGCACAGTATATATTTAATGGTGTAAAATCTCTTCTGTGAAATGTATGAAGTGATTTAGCTGCTCATGTTCCATATGTGTAATTCCTCTTTGGTGTCCTTGAAATAATGCAAAAAGAATTAAATACACCTATATTTTATTTTCCAGCTGTGTGCAGGGGGCATCCTTGAACAAATCACATAGATGTAGACCCTGAAAAGTTTCCAAAAGCTCCAATTAATTCCAAAGTCATCTTTAAAGATTTGGGCTTTAATCTTCCTAGGCTTTGATTTTCTTAGGATGAAAATGTTGCTATGCACATATATCTGCAGCCCTTTGAGACTCTTGGATGAAAGGTCCTGTAAAACTGTAAACCATGTTTTCATTATTTTCTTAATGGCCACTAAAGGGAATTTGCATGGAATGTATAAGCATTTTGAACTACAGGGGTTTGCAGAGTTTATCAGAATCAAGAAATTTGCCCTAAATATTTATGTAACTATTATGAAGTAAAAGCATGAAACATAAATACTGCATGAAAGTATTTAAACTTTTTCCCTACAATTTTCCTATTATTTAATCTGATTGGTTGGGCAGCACTATCGAGGCTCTTCTGATAGAAGTGTCATTCTCCCAGGAATAGTGCTTCTCAGTAAAAGGTAACTTTAGGAAAATGTTTTAGCCTTAGGGAGTCACCTGATTCTAGTTCAGCACTCAGAGGTGGGACCAGCAATCTTGTTTGCTGAAGACAATTAACAGAAATATATTACAGGTGCCAAACTGTAAAATTGTTTCAGAGGAAGGAGAGTAATAGGTCAAAGAGAAGTTGTAAGCCCAAATAATCAAGAAAGAGAAAATTCTGCATCACCACTTCCAGAATGATCACTGTGATTTTCATTTGGGCCATAAGAATGGAGATAAATTGGTGGAAGCTTTGTTTTTAAGCAACATATAAGTGTGAAGAAATCAGTCTCAGCTCTTCAGTGGCAGCCAGGTAGATGGCAAGTCCTTGGCAGCTGTAATACACTGGCTTGGGGGAGCATGTACCGAGAAGTGTGCTACCCTGGGGGCTCCTCCTGCTTCTGGCTGCACAAGTCCCTGCTGTGGAAGAGATTTATTTCTCCCATCTCACTGCCTTGCTTGCAGGTTAACTCCATGTAGCCTTTTTACAGGGCCATTTTCCTGCTGTGCTCACCAGAGGACAAAGCCAAATTTGAATCAGAAAGTTCTAGATCATCAAGTCTTATTTTAAATACTTAGGTCTCTACCTTCATTTCAAAGCCTTTCTCAGGCATGTTCAATAGCTCTTCAGAGAAAGCAAGGCTTTCTCAAGTTTTTATTTCAGTTAAGCTAAGATAAATTTCTTGTCCAACAAATGCTAAAACTAGCATGAATCTCGCCCAGCTCAGAAGCAGTTGCACAACCCAGGCTGAGTGTTGGGACTGGAAAAAGTCCAGTATGTATGCTGCAAGCAAACATATTCTCATATACTGATACACTTCAACTGAGCTGTCTAAAAATGCTTTGCAAGCTCTTATTTTATCACTGGAGGTGAAACTCGAACATTTTATATGAGACAGTGTCAGTTTTAGTGGATACGTTGAAATTTATGTGAGAATTATGGACTAAATGTGATGATTAGAAGGAGAAATACATCTTTAGGTAAAATAGAAAAGATGCCTCTGCTATGCTCAAAGCAGAGGAAACTCTCAGTGTCTCACCAGTTTCAACTCTTGGTGTCAAAATAATTTAAACCTCCAGACTGGCATGGTACTATTTTAAAAATATTCATTTTAATATAGGATTTTATTAATTTTAAAATTAATTTCTGGAGAAAGATAAAATCTGTGCAAATTTCAACATTTTTGTGGCATTTTGAAGACTTTGGTCATCTGGCAACTGTCAATCTGGCATCAACTTTTCATCATTTTGTTTTCTGGTTTAGTCCTGTGTTCCCATTGGTCAAATTATTTGCAATATTGTAGTATTTCATACAAAAAAAGGCTTATAAAATCAGGTTAGGGCAATGCAGATTTAAGGAAATCTAAAGGAAAACCAACAAGAACATTTCTCTGAAGGTCTATGAATAATTTGCACTAATGCAGTAAATTTTTCAATGTGTAGCTCAGGACCTAAAAAAAAAGGCTAAAGTGAATGTACTTCTCAAGTTAATGACGAAAAAGCAATATTCAAGAGAAAGCAATAAATTACCTTTTCTGTTCATTATTGCAAATATATCTAAGGATGTGTTGGTATTGTAATAACAATTTTAACATTGTCTGAGTCTGCAGTTTAGGGTGAGTGTTTTATCTTCAAAACCTTGCTAACAGAAGAGAGATTCTTTGTACTTTGCTTCTTCCATTCCAGACTTGTTTTTTTCCTCTTCCTCTGCAAAGGGTCAAGCTCAGAAGGAATGATGAAGCGACCACACATCCTGGCAGATTTCTGTTTCTTTCCCTTTCTGTCTCACACAAATCATTTTGAGAGAGAGCTGCTCTTGAGGTTTCTCAGGCAGATATGAGACCAGAGCAGGTGTTAGCAGACCAGATATACTTTTTTATTATTATTCCTTTCTTTTAAATACAATTTTTATCATGAAACAGGCTTCTTTGACTTCGGGTGGCAATTAATATCTTCTGTCTAGTGAGCTGAGCCCTCATCTTTAAAGCTGTATAGTGGGTAAGGTGAGTTTAACCCCCACTTCATACCTTTTTAATTTCAATTTCAATTAATTTTCTATAGACAGGGAAGAAATAGTGAAATCCCCTTTTAAAACAGAAATTTCTGAATTTGCCAGTCATTTTTATGGAGGAATAAAATGAAAAGAAGAATTGAAATGCTTATAAGGAGGGTTTATTAGAGTTACTTATATTCAGGAAGAAATCAAAGCTGAGGATATTACTTGATGCAAAAGGAATGAGACAAAGTAGCAGGCTTTGGCACTCAAAGAGACTTTTCAGTTTGCCTAATAAAAATCAGAATAAAATGGTTGTTGCCAAAGAGGGTTTATATAACTCCTTTGAAAATGGCATTGAAAAATTGTCATTTTGACAAAATTTCAAAGCACAACATCCTTTCTGCTGCAATACACACCTGTACCCCATTTGTTCCTATAAGCCTGAAGGAGACCTCAACATCACATGAATCTCATTTCTGTCAGCTAAAGGTACTATGTGAAGATACAGAAGCAATTTCATCCAAAGGATACCACAGTTTCTGCTCTAAAGAGTACATTTGCCGAAAGCCTTGCAAGCCCTATAATTTTCCACTTTCTACTTGGGAAATGTTGATTTGAATGTTAAAATTTAAACTTTCTCAAACAAGTTGTCGTTAAAAAATCTACTTATATTTTCATAAGAAATGTCTGATCTAATTTGCTTTAAATGTTTTCTGTGTATACTCCTTGTTTTAGACGAACAACCAAAAGACCTGGCACATATTTTTGGCTTCATCCTTTTTCATTCTAGCCAAGTTCATCTCTACGACACAAAACAAATAAGCATCATTTTCAAATATTCACAAGGGAAGGAAATATTGTTTTCCTTGTGTGGGCCCCTTTTTTGGTTTTGTTTTTGGATTTTTTGATGTTCTGGTTTGCTGTACAGTTATAATCTCTCCTGCTTTGTAGGGTGTGTGTAATAAATGGGGTTTGAAATTCCTTAAACACTTTAGCTCCGCTTCAGCTATTAATCTCAGCAGCCATTTATTGGTTTGTATTCTGCAAAGCAATGGAGATTATCCTTTAATTAATTCCATTGAGGGGTTCAGCTGCCATCACCAACCACAATATGGTTTCATAAATTAATCTTGTTGGGTAAGTATAATGGAATCATTATAACATTTATATTAAAATCCAAGTAATAATACTAGCAATCCTGTGCAAGGAAAGGATACATATATATGTGTGTGTATCTCCCAAATGCATTAATTAGTATTATATTAGTATAATAACATTAGTGATTAGCATAATTTTCATATTTTCAAACCATTTTACGTATACTTCAGAATCCACCAGAAAATAAAAAGCTAATGTTTTCTTGACCTCTACATAGGTAGCTGTCTTAAAAATTATAAAACTACATTTTACATCTAGATATATTAAAAATATATAATGAATCTTTAGAACTCTGCTTGAGATCTAACTTTCTCTCCAATTTGTTTGTACTATTGTAGTTTGATCAGTTATAGTAATGCATATTTGTATATGTGAACTTTTTGATATCATGAGTACATGAGGAATAGCATGAAATACTGCCTAAAGTATTTCATAATGTTTTGATCTCAGGAAGATGAAAATGCTTGTCATGGGCATCTTTTCTGTAACAGGACTGATTATGTTAGAAGACCGGTTAAGTGGGGTGATTTCTCTAGCATGACACTAAGCTGAGCTTAGCTGTTGCTTTGGTCCAAAACTAATTTGTGTGCTGATAGCATTGGTGTCAGCACAACATGTTTGACTTCCAGGACAATGCTGGAAAATTTACTTTCTTCGATTCTGTTAAGTGTTGAGATTTCAGGCATATCTAATTTTAATGGAGGTAGCAAAAACAAGTTAGGAGGTAAGATGGCTCTTTTATGCTCACACAGGCTAAAGTCAGGAGATGGGCAGATCTCGAATTTCAGATCAGTTCAACCTGGCAAAATATGGTATGGTTATCAATGCTGCTCTTTTCCTAAGAACTGCTTTCAGTAAGATTTCTTGCAGATTGACATCTTCATGCTAAGAAATTAACCAGAGTGTGTGTTCTCTCTAAAAGTCATCTAGCACTATTATTTAAGTTAATTAATTAATTAGAATCCTCCAGACAATCTACAGAAATAGCTTTATTAAACCCCTGAGCACTGTAATATACTGCGAAGCCTCTTTGTGGAATTGATGTAAATCCTAATATTTCATTGATCTGGGCAAAGAAATGCAAAGTTTATCACGGAGAAATCTTCTATACTAATTTTAACTTTTTGGTTATACAAATCAGAGATGATGAACTATTTTTCATCTTAATAAGCAGGCATTTTTGTGATTAACTAATTAGTAATTTGTGGGGTGATTGTAATATATAAGTTTACTTCTGGCATTTTAAGTCCAGTGTATTGATCAAATAGTTGAAAGACAGAAGCAGTGTTCTGTGTTTGCTGAAATTTTATTAAATGTGCTGCTTTAAGAATTTGTAGTGGATAACAATAGAAATTGCAACTGCTCAGTGTCCCACAGAAGCTCACATAACACTGTATGGCCTAGAAGCTTAAATCATCACTCAGGGCTGGCATAAAAGCAAGCTCACATCAGCTACCCAGCCTCTCCTTTGCCCTCTGTGTGTCACTGATGTGGTTGTGAACAGTGTTGCACTATGGCAGCAAAATCCCATTCTAGGGAAAGCAGCCCTGGGAAGGCTGTGTGTGCCTAAGCAGCCAGCAGCAGAGACAGGGGCTGCCAGGACAGGCTGTTAGAATGCAAACCAGCCAGCAGGAGCAGCCACTCAAGTCAGCTCAGCAATTGATCCTACAGCAGTCACCAGCCAGCCTGAAAGTGCTCATTCAGCAGGAGATCCAGGGCACGAGGATGTTCCCAAGGGCACATCCATGGTTCCACTCCTTCACAGAATCAATCAGGTTCTAACAGACCTCTGAGATCTTTGAGTCCAACCTGTGACTGAACATCACAATATCAACTAGACCATGGCACCCAGTGCCACATCAAGTCCATCCTTAAACACCTCCAGGGATGGTGACTCCACCACCTCCCTGGGCAGACAATTCCCATGTCTAATCACCATTTCTGTGAAAAAATTCTTCCTAATGTTCAATGTAAGCCTCCCCGATGCTTAAGACTATATCCTCTTGTCCTGTCCCTTGTTGCCTTTCTTGGGTGGTTGGCATAATTAACTCTAGAAAACCAGCATGTAGAGTGGAAACATATCCATCTGGACCTGTTTAATTCCTGTCAATGAAAAGACCATCTTAATTTTTTAATGGACAAAACAATCTGTGGATTTAAACACGGACTTATTTTTGCGGTTTGTTGGGGTTTTTTTTTGTTGTGTTTGGGGTTTTTTAAATTGTTTTTCTTTCCAATGTCGTTGTTTCCTCTTAGACCTCTCGGTTCATGAAAAGCAGCTAGGCTCTGCAAGATGTATTATAGAAAAATAGTAATAACTACTTTAGAAATCAAAAATTGCTCTCAAAGCATTGACTTTGTGATCGTATTTCCATAATTTCTGTTTTACTCTAGCAGTTATAATTTTTTGACTCAGACTGCTCGTATATTTTCAGTTAACATAATATGGTGATATTTTGAACTGAAAAAACACTGGATCTACTGATAAATGTGATTTGTATTGAACTCTTAATGCTAATACATGGAACAGGTCAGAAATGTTGCCAGATTATAGTAATGACTCACAATAGCTGTGGAGTCATAATAACATATATGTGTAAGTAGTTTATCATCTGCTCTGACTATTAATATTAATTCATCTGGTAACTGGATGAGAAGCAAACCCAGTTCATTGAGTATGAGAAATTGGAAACATGGTCCAAAGCCTCCACATTCAAATTGTCCAGGAAGAGACACGATACACCCAATTTATTAACGCTGGGTTTGTTACATTCTTTAATTATTTAATAGAAAAAACTTTGAAAGTTTAATTATAGTGCATAGTTAGACTTTGGTGAACCTGTGTATTAGATATTCTAGCCAATAGGAAGTAATAATTTCTTGTCTTATTTTTAGCAGTAGAAATTTTTAAACCTGAACAAAAGAATAGTCTTTTAAAAACAAAAGCTATGGCCTTAGAAGTTCATATTCTTACCTGTGATGGACTCTGTAGTAGCTTGTTTCCATTCTCCTGTTATAATATTGAGTGACTAATCAAATTAAAAATTTGATTGCTACCCGTAAGTCTCCATATAACATTCTATAATATAGAACTCTGTATAACAACATTTTATTTAAATCTTTAAAACAAGCCACAAGTCAGCTTAATTTTTAATTTAGGAACTTAAAAGGAAAAGAAGTTTCTTCTGTGAGAACTGTTCAGTGACAAATTATGATAACACCATTACAGTCTGTATATCCTTTTTAGGTATATAACTTCACATGCAGTGGGGGTAGGGGAGTTCCATTTTGCCTGTGAGCCTGTTTGCCTGCTTTGTTCTTTTCACACCTGTCCTGGACCAGTTCTCTAATACAGCTATCAGAAATTGTCACTCATGTGACCATTCTCCCAGGGCTAAGCATGGGAGTACTGAGAAGGAGTGGTACCCAACCTTTCATACTGCATTGTGGCACTGACTCATGGAAGCACTGGGGACAGCTGTGTCTTCTCCTGCTGTATTCCATGAACATGGGCAGCAGCACTGGGAATCTTGGTTGAGAGGTGGAAACAATTTTTCAACCCCACCACATCAGCACCATCCACCATGTTTTACAAAATTTTGATTTGGCTGATGCTTTAAAATATGTACAATTTTCAACCAGTCAGAATAGTGTCCCATTCATGAGCAAGGATTTATGAGATTATATTTATCAGTTAAGATTTCAGTTAAGGCATGCCTGTAATTAGTTAAAGGCAGAGATGTTATGTGATTTTTAAATGCTTTTTCCTTTTCTTAAATCATACTCCAGGCTGAGATGTGTGATTTTTCTTTTTCTGCTTCTTCATGTCATCCTTTGACCACTCTATTTACATATCCCCTTCATCTTCTCTCATCTTCATCCAATTAAACCATGATGCCTTAAGAACTGAGCTGCAAGTAAAAAGACTGTTCCTTGTCCTCTCATCCTTTTGTTTTGTTTTGCACCACAGACAACAGATCCAGCATGATGTCACTTTCCTTTAAAATTTTGCATTCCCACTGCAGTGCCCACCAACACCTCAAAACAAATCCAACAACAACCAACCACAACACCCCCCTCTCTGCCCCACAATTCTCAGTAAGAGGACATGCTTTGGAGTAGTTATAGAAGGCAGAGACAGTTCAGAAATATTGTAGTGTACTCAGCATTATGGCTTGAAATTTATGCCTGTGGAAAACATAGGTAAATATGTCAATAGTAAAATTACTTGTAAAAACTAGATATCTGATTAAGATGACTACAGACAGAGAACCTCAGCAGTATGGAGTACTTTTTGAAGCACATCAAATTGTAGGACAAACATGGATTTCAGAGTGTAAAAGTAGCTGTCTTTAAGACCAGAAGAAAACTCAGACATATTTTTTTTTATATTTTACTACCAAGAGTTGTTTTTAAAATAAATCTTGAATTGGGATGAAGTTAGTTCTTGTTAGTGGTCCCCTTTCAGACAGGAATTATTGGTAAGTTTTGATATCATTCCTGCTACTCTCTCCTTTGTAGCTTGACACAGGACAAAGAGCTCTTTCTGAGTAGGGCATGTACAGCCCTGCAGTGGCAAGGTGGGGGTGGGAGAACAGCCTGACAGCTCTGGAAACATGATATGCTTAACATCTGGAATATCTTACCCTTGTAATGCAGTGGGAAGGGTCTTTATGTTGGATCAGGTGATGAAGTCCTGGTGCAGGGCAAAATTCAGGAAAGATGTTTATTCACTGCATTTTTCCTGGTCCAAAAGCCAGTATACAAAATGCAATCAATAAAAGGACTGATTAATTATGCCTGACAGGAGCACCATAAGGAAGGCCTGAGTAGAGCACAGTTGTACACAGGACTGATTGCCAGCATTACATCTGGGGATGAATGAGGAAATGGGGACTAATGAGACCTCCACTAATGCCTCCTCCTGCCACCTCCACTGCACTGCCCAGCCTCGGTGGAAATAGAATGCTAATTAGACAACTGAGGACCTCATTGTGATCAAGGATTTTGGAGCCTTTTATCAGACTTTAATGCACTCCATTTCTCAGCATCATGGAAGATCAAGAGATATGAGAGCATGATGGATAGATGAGGTAATCAAACATCAAGGTGTTATATCCACATGGACAAATTGTACAGTAAAAATAAAATTAAAGCAGCCAGATTTCCTAGATAATGGAGTTAACTATAGATTTTTTTTTTGTTTGCTTTCAAAAAGATTTATGTTTTCAAACAGGATAATTATTGAAATTCTGTTGAAATCAATACAATTATGTTGATTTACACAAGAAAAAAATCAGACCTAAACAGAAAAACAGGAAAAGAAAAGTACTTTCTCCCCTCTTCCCCCACATTTAATCTTCTTTGAAATGTGAAAGGGTCCTCATGGAAAATGAAAGCAGATTTAGAAATAGGGAGAATATTTGAAAAAATAGATGACTCCATGGATTTGCCGTAACGATTTCTCCTGACTATTGCACTGTCTTAGATGAAACAAAAGAAAATTTCTGCCTACACAGAAAAGATTCAGTAGCTCTGTAGACTTCATTTTTAACAAATAGCAAGAAATTTGAAACAAGTAAAACCAAGAGGTCTGTAAAATATATTTATGATGGCATGATGTTCTGTTTGATGAACTGCACCATTTTTCTTTACTTCTTTGTAGGTGATACTTTCTGTGAATACTTCTATTTTGGGCCATGGTAAGAGTAAAAGCAGATGCAAGAAGTCTGTATGATATAAATAATGATTCTGCTTGACAAAATACTTTTGACATTTTAAGAGGGGTACTGTTGAGCAATTTGCTCTGGTTTGTTGCTCTCCCATGAAAGAGCTAATTTAATCCAGTTAAAAGGCAGCTTTCTCATTGGCTCTGAAAAAAATTAGTACTTCGTATGCAGTCCATATGCACAGCTTCCCTGGGAGCTGGCATTATTAACCAAACACCAGTCCAGTCCTTTTCAGGCATGGAAAAGTGCTGGTGGAATATTTACTATCAGCTATGTCTCTTCCTGCAAAGCACACTCTAAATCCACTTGCAGAGAGTTAATAAGCCACTGATATAAAAATCTGCATGTCAAAACTAAAAATAGTACTGGCAATTACATTTCTCCTTACTGTTGGGTTTATCTGCTATACTTCTGGAAGTCACTGCAGGAAAAAAACGAGCAAACAAAAGCCATGCCAGCAGATCAATGGAAGGTATCCTGATGTAGGCTGGGATAGAGTTAATTTTCTTCTAAGTAGCCAATACAGTGTTGGATTTTCGGTTTAGGTTGAGAATAATGATAATACACTGATATTTTGGTTGTTGCTGAGTAGTGCTTACGCTTAGTCCAGGACTTTCCAGTGTCTCATGCTCCCTCAGTGAGGTTTTTTTTGGGAGCACCCAAAACTGGAATGGGGGCACAAGCAAGACAGCTGACCAAAGATGGCCAAAGGGATATTTCATGCCATAAAACATAAGGCTTGGTATATAAACCATGGGTTGGGTGGAAGGAGACTATTTTCCGCTTGGAGACTGACTGGGCATCAGTCAGCAGTTGGTGAGAAATTGTATTGTGCAACACTTGGGTTTTATCTCACTCCCTCTCCTCTTAATTACCATTATTATTATTAATCTTATTTTACTTTGTTCCAATTATTAAGCTATTCTTATCATAGCCCGTGAGTTTTACTTCTTTTATGGAGATTTTCCTCCCCATCCTACCAGGGATGTGGGAAATGAACAAGCAGCTGCATGGTACTTAGTTGCCAGCTGGGCATAAATCATGACAGAAGGAAAAAAAAAGTAAGTTTAGGTATCAACTATTTCAGCTAAGCTGCTAAATGGAAACTTGTCAGCTTCATTACCCTTCTCTGGACACCCTCCAGCACCTCAATGTCTTTTTGTTGTGAGGGGTCTGGAACTGGACAAAACACTCAAGGTGTGGCCTCACCAGTGCCCAGTGCAGGGGGACAATCCCTGCCCTGCTCCTGCTGGCCACACTATTGCTGATCCAGGCCAGGATGCCATTGGCCTTCTTGGCCACCTGGGCAGACACTGACTTATGTTCAGCTGCTGTTGACCAGCACCCTCAGGTCTTTTTCCTCTGGGCAGCTTTCTGGAAAAAATGATTTATGATGCTAATTTACAAAAATTGAGATTTTTTTCATGTCCAAAGCCATCTTTTTGTAACAAGTATATATATTTGAATAGATGTTTGTTTCATTTTCTTCAACCAGAAAAATTTCCTTAAAATGAAATTTGACTACAAGTTTATTGGGATCTTATTTTCCTTTAAGTATTTTCAACCAATGTGTTATTTAAACTCTGACATATGCTAAAAATACTTAAGTTTCCAATTTGTTTACAAAATGTCTGTGGGTTATAAGTGCCTCACAACACATCTGCTGTTTGGGAAACAGCACACAGAGGATAGATTTGGCCTAATCTGCAGTCAGCTCTTGACTGTTGGATTAGTGTCTCAGAAGAGTAAACTGTGTAGGGTGCCTGTAGTATAAATTCATGTCACACAGTATCTAACAGTGTCATCAAATTAAGTAAGTTTCATTTAAGGTTTTATTCAGCTGTTAGGATTTCATGTAAAGGATACTTGGTTTTAATCAAGTGATTGATCATGTATTGTGAGGAAATACCATCTTTTTTCTTTTTTTTAAGTATTTTGTGTAGCATGGTAGAGAAAAAAATCCAGAATGTTAAAAAAGACTGTATTTGGCAATGTGAGTGGACACAGTGAGATACACACAAGTTTCAGTGGACTACATGGAAGACTATGACATTCCAAGTAAAAATGCAAAAGGAAAATGATAGGTAAGGCAGAACATCTTTAAGCTCATTTGCCTTTGCTCTTGAGAATTTTCAATACTGTCTTTGGTTCAGCTGAATAGGGTTTTATTATTTTAATTAGCTTAATGTCTTTGGCAGAGAACTACTTTTGGAACAATACAAGAATAGGATGGGGATAAAATATAAGGAAATAGCACCTCAGCATCACTGAATTAGCCCATCTGTAGAAATAATTGCTGATGTTAGGTATGCTTGACAGAAAGCTTGCAGCAGCACTGCTATGTTCATTATCAGCCTAGATCTATATTCAATGCATCTCTGGCATGATAAATAATTCCTTTTGAAAGAGAAAAGGCTGGATTTTTTTTTTTCAAAAATCACTTATAAGCAATGGAAGTATCAAGTAGGATAATTGCAAGAAAGATTTAAAATGAGCATAAAACGACTGTGGTGAGTTGCTTTCATTTTCCTCATAATGCCTTACTTAAAAATGGAGAATAACTTTATTCCTTGTAATGTACTTAAAGAACTTTTTCTCTAATGTATTAGACATATTATCTCTAATTATTAGTCTCATTAGTCTGGATAGAACTTCTCTGCTATGTCTTCCTGAGAATCTCATGTAGAGCCAGCCATTTTACACTTCAAATAAATCCAGTCTAATGCAGGAGTCAAGGGTTTATGATGTGATGGAGCAGACTCTAAATCAGTCTCCCCTGTGTAACAACTGGAGTAATGCCTCTTCTTTGGCCTATATGCAGACTTAGAAAGGAAACACTGTCATTTCTCCTGGAAAAGTGAGCAGAGCCCATGGCAGGGCATGGGGGCTTTGCTTAGTTTGGAACTCGTGGCTGGTGCTGGGCTGATGTTGCTCTTAGCCTAAAGCCTTCTGCTTGGATGCAGATGGAAGTAAATGAGTGATGTGATCTTCCATAAGGCTTGTACTGCTTGTCTTGGTGGGAAGGAGGAAGAAAAGTAGAAGATATATTGCACTGTTAGGAAACAATTTTTAAACACTCACTGACCTGCAGCCTTGTGTTTTTTACCCTCAAGTTACTGGATAGTTCAATTCCAAGCATCATGACTTTTTGGTCAGTGGAAGAAAATTTACTAAAAACATGTTTTGGAAAATGATTGCTCTCATTTATTCTCGTTTTCTCTTTCTGGCATTTAAATTTGATTTGAAATCTTTATTTTAAAGAACAATAAACACGAGAGTCTTTACATATTGAAAAACTCATAAATAGGAGGTGAAAATCATTCTAGGAAAAAGAAGATATACAGTGAGTTATTAAACTTATTTTCAGTATGATTCAGCCTGTGAAACCTTCACATTCACACAAACATTGTTGAGAATGTAAAGAAAAAGCATTTTATACTGTGCCATGTGATGCACCTGAGAAAAAACCCTATAAAAATTTGGAAGTTTATTGCAAAATTGTATAATTAACCTTTTTTTTTTTTAGTTTTCCTTCTTACTCCTTATGTTTCTGTGAATCACTAACTTTGTGGCAACAGTGGGGAAGGAAGTTACATTGCATTTGAAATCAGAAAAAAAATTTGATAAAATGTAGATGGTGCTCTCAATACAAGTCAATTGTAATGCTGTTCCAGCCAAATGTTACCCTTTTTTTTCAATAGAATTATATATAAAATATGAAAGTATTGCTGTACATTTTTCAACCATCAGTGAAGTATAAATTGGGTATTTTATCCCTCTAATTTTAAAATCCTTAAGCGTTGTTAACTTTTCATGGTGGGATATTTCCTATATAAGAACCAGGGCACTGTCCCGAAGATCATCTTTCTTTTACTATGCAGTTCATTTACATTTCTGGGGCTCTGATTTTAGTTTTACTTCTGTTTATCTCCACTTATTTAATTGAAATCAGTATTTCTTCTACATGGAGAGTATAAAAGGATTTAAGTGTGATAAATAACAGCAGAATCAGATTAAGTTAAAGACTATATTTTAATATTTGTACAAATAAAGGTACTATTCTCTTTCTTGTCATTATTCTTCATACACTGTGGAGTTCCTCAGTACTGGCTTGATTTTTGGTTATACCAATTCCTCCTTGCCTTTTTCTCTTCCATGATAGATTCAACTTGGGCCAACCTGTAAGAGATTTATTATACTCATGAAAATGCAGCAGCATTGCCTTCTTATACTGGAATTTATGTGCAAGAACTGAAAGAAACATTTGGAAGGCTATTTAAAATAGATATAAATATATCTGCCTTGATTAAAGACAAGTAATTTAATTTAAAAGAAGCTGCTAAATAAACAGCATGTTGTATTAGGTGGCAGAGTTCTGATGCCAATGAGTGAGGTTGCCAGAAGCTTTCAATCATAAGTCTCTGTTTTCATTTGCTGTTAGCACTGCCAAATATAAACCATTGTGGCTCTAATACTTTATGCTGAACATATCCATCAAATATTTTCTTGAAACTTTGATTAAAATAAACTCTTCCTTAAGAAAGCTTAAGAATACAAATTCAATTTTTCTCACCATTCCCCCAGCCCCTGCCTCCCCACTCTGCCCCCTGCATTGCATCCTCCTGCCATGTAGGAGGGGAGATGGGGAGAAAGGGTATGACTGGACAGAACAGGAGCAAAAGGAACTGTGGTAAAGAAAAACATTGATAGAAATGAAATAAATATTCCCAATGAAGATACAAGAAATTGAATCCCAGCAGGGGAGGAATGGAGGCAGTTATGTTAGGAGAATGAATACAGGCTTGCATGGGGTAAGAGAGGGAAAAGGTATGAGCAGGAAAAGGCAGACAGGAGTCAGCAGAGGGAACAGGGGTTTGGGAGCTGCAGTGGAACTACATAGAAGGCCAGGCTAAAGGAAAGACTGACTGGAAACATGATGCAGAATGTTTAAAAAACACAGAATATATTTTTTCCTTAACATATAAAAAATAATTACATTATTCATGTGTAGATGACTTTCCTTTATTTATAAAATAACAGAGAAATATAAGTATGCCTTCATTCCCTGAAGGAGGGGACCAGCTGGAGACTAAGTGTTACCAATGTTGTCACTGGTTTAGCATGAAAATCCTTGCTGAGTACAAAAAAGGATCATCTTCCTTCAGCAGTGCTGTATGGTAATTGTTTTCTCTAAAGCCTTATTATTGCACTGCCTCTGAACTGTGCCAAAAGAACCCTAAGGCTACAACTAAAGGACCCAGAAATTATGCAACACCTGAAAATTAAGGTTACTGAGGCAACCTGAATTGTCACTCCAGGCATGTATTTATTTTGATCCAGTCTTTCACTCTACCACAACAACCCACCACCACATGCTATTTTCTATCCCTTATCTCCATTCAGCCCTGGATCTTTATAGGGGAAAAGGTCTCCTCTGCCCTTGTCACATTCTTTGTTGGGACTAGAAATTCAAGTCTACTTTGTGGTGTGGGGATTAAAGACTTCCAACAGGTTTTCAGTAACTGGTTTTCACAGTGGGCCTTTTTCTTGCTTGCACCTGAAGATCTGTGTGTGAAAATACAATTATATGCCTACCTTGTTGCTTAATGAATTTTGATAAATGTCATTGATCAAGTACAGCACTATGATTTGTTTTCTGCTTCGGATTTTTTTTAAATATATTACTCTATAAGACAGTAGCAGATAAATTTAGTGATAAAAAAATTCTATATCTCTATCACCGTGCTCGTAAGATATAAAGAAGGATTATATTCAGCTGTAAATATAATGTAAATGGAACACTACCCAGATTATGAGCATTTCACTGACTTCCTTAAAGACATTAAAATTACCAAAGCACTTAAAGCACATTATACTAACGTGTTTTGAGCTCTGTTGTAAGAGACCTGGGCCATCTACAGCAATGGAAGATGATTGTTGATTATTTAACTGCACCTGCTGGTCCATTTCTGTTGGTAAGAAGAGAAGAAAGAGCCGTGTAGTGGAAAGCATAATGTGTGTGATGCTATGGAAATGCTCCCCCAGACAGCTGTGTTTCTGCACAGGAAATCTTTGTGAAGATCATGGCAAGATCTTGTGTGTTAGGTTACTTGTAGCTGAATCAGTCTCAAGCCCTTTTCTAGAAGGCATCAACACACAGGCACAGGAATATGCCCCTGACTGCTCCATTGCACTTTGGTGGAAAAGTTATTCTGCAAAAATATCTTTTCTCAGAAAGATAATTACCATTGCCATTTTAGCAGGTAGTGTAATTCTGCCTGTTCCCACCTGTGGCAAGTATTAATTGAAAATCATTTGCTATATAATGATAAAACCATTATTGTACAATGAAACCCTTTGTAGAAATCAGTGTCCTTGCCAAAAGTCAAGTAAATCAACATTTTTAGCAAAATCAGCATATATATTACAGTCATCCATGTTAACAAATTTAAGGTTATATGAGTTTATAGTAAAGTAACCCTTCTGAGAGCTTGTTATATAGTAAAATTGTTGTGGCTGTGAGAGTGAAAGAATACAAAAGTGACAACACTTCTTCCTACAAGCATCTTTAAATAGTTGCATTCTGTCTTCTTGATATCATCTTGTGTCATTCCTAGTTTAATATGCATGCAAAAATAGCATATTTTTCCTACCTCACAAGCACAACTGTCTAAAACTCTGAAAATGAAAGCGACACTGATTATTTTTGAAGAGGTAAATTAAGATGAAGGACAAATATGTGTGAATTTAATATATCTCATACTCCTGAGCATATGCTAAAATAGCAAGAAGTCATGTTAAATATCTTCAAACTGGAGCCAGATCAGAACTAATTCCCATTTATCATATTAGTAACTGAGATTTTTAACCTTTTATGGAAGGGTAGAATTTTTGAATAGTAGTAGCTTCCAAATCCTTTCTGTTGTAATGTTTAATTCATTTGAATTTGCTTTTTTATCATGTTAGATGCATATTGTATAAAGAATAAGGATATGGAATGCCTGCAGAAATACCTGGAGAGAGACAAGAGAGTTCATTGAATTCTTGAATAGCTCAGAGATACTATATCTTTATTATTTATATTTTATTTTTTAAAATCTTTGGTATCAATATGATTGCAAGTGCAGGTGAGTTGCAGATGTCTTTCCCGCTTGGAACTGATCACACAGGACAAGTGCCAGGTGTTGACTCACCTCAAAAAGGGCACTACAGGTCTCTCCACAGCAAAATCTGTAGTGACCCTCTCCATACAGAGGCTTCATTTGGAGTCTTCTTGCACCCACTGCACAGTAAGACAGATTTATTTCTCCATGTGAGGAGGAAGCTCAGATCACCCCTGCTCAAAGACAGCAAGCTCCTGGGATACTGATACATTTAATCTCGTTTGGCCCATCATAAAGGCAAATCACAGGACTTTAATACTAAAGGTGTAGAACTAGGGAAAACCCTGAAGCTTATCCTGGGGTGGTTAATGCACAATGACAGATCTAAACGGTGTTTATACTGAAATACTCCACAGGTCTTTGGGCCCTAAACCTTCCTATTGCTTGTGAGCTTTAACAGATGTATTTTTCATGTTCACACAGAAGAAACCATCTCTGCAAGAGAAAGAAAAATCTGTTTTGTCAACTAAGATCCATTTAGCAAAATATTAGATAAAGAATTTGCAAAGCTGCTGGTGAGGTGAAGAGTGGCTCATTGAAGTGATAAAGAAATGACAAAATGAACAGGAAAAACTTGTCAATGTTAAATAAGTTCTCCCCATGTTATTTCTCTGGAAGAAGAGAGCTATCGGTTCCAAAAGCTTCATGAATTATAGAACTTAATACATATTCTAGAGCATATTTTTGGATGGAAGTGTCATGCCATATTTCATGAAGTGATCTGTAATTCATGAAGGAATTGTATGACGATGTCAGATGTTGTTTTCCTGTGGTTCTTAGACAGACACATAGGTAGAATATCTGAAAACAGCTCACCCACTCAAGCTCAACAACAAATTGTTTGTTGCCTTAAGACACCTTTTCTGCTGTCTGTAAGGGCCAAGAAGGAAAATCACAATGGATCATGTAGGAGGGGGGAAAGAATGAGCTTGCAAATGGGCAGAAATCACGAGGAGGAAAAGAATGATAATTAACTACCATAATTGTTTGTCATCACTTGGACAATTATATGTCTCAAAACTGTATTTCTCAAAGTAATTGGATAATTTTTTATCCAATAATTTATATTCAATTTGTAAGAATTGTTCATAAAATGAGAAAATTATTTTGGATGAGTGAAACCTGATTGTTTTGGAATAAATATTCAAGAGCTACAGCTACCACTCTAGGAAAAATCAGCTAGAGTGGAATTTTTCTAAAGATTTAGCAACAAAGTTGGTGATAAAAGAATATGTTATATCTCTGATTCCCTTAAATGTCTCTTAAAAAATAACATGAAAATTGCTGCATGTAAAAAACACTTTGTGTTTCTTGGAAGTCACCATCCATTTTCCAAGGGAGACAGTATAGAAATCACAAATTGAAGTTAGATGTGAAAGGAAAAGAGACTCAAGGCTATAATTCTAACATCCTATCTTTTACAGAGCTGAGAGTGAATGAAATGTCCTTTTTTGCAAGCCAGTAAGAAACATTTGATATTTGGAGCATAGAACTCTTCAAATTCATATATACCCACTAACAGAGATGTTCTGTGCATAGGACAGTCATAACTGGATTATTCATTTTGTTTTCAGCAAATTTCAATACTTTTTTTACTTTCTACAGTCGACACTTCTGCTTAAGAACTGGATAATAAATTTTAATGATATTTTACTGGTTTACTGGTTTTATTTGGTAGGTAAAGTGGTAAAGGGGATGACCATGCAGAATTATTTCAGTACAGTATGTCTGACATTACAAAAAAAGTTTTCTTCTCCATTTAATGCATTCTGTCCAATCTAAGTTGCTAACTGCAGAACACAATTTTCCTTCCCTTGATGACATGGAAATAAGCATGCATAATCATCCAGACACTCAGTGATTATATACTCAACCCAAATTTTCTGAAGCCTACTATGTTTCCCTGTAATGGAGCAGTGGTCTCTCTGAATCTTGCCAACTTTCAGAGATGTAGACCAGAGTTCTGGCAAAGTGAATTGTGACTGAATTATAATGAGTGCCCCCAGATTAGTTTTTGACCTGTTCCATGGCCACAGTTTAAACTATTTTAAAAGAACCCCACATTTTTATGGAAGACCTTTGGATTTTTCTTATTTGCAATGTGCTCTGACTGGGCTTCTTCCTGGTGTTAATGCCAAGTTTCATTTCACATTTGAACTACAGAATTAACTGGGAAATGTCATTAATACTCGAAATATTTCTCTTTGTAGCAGAGATTTCTCCCAATGGGATTTTTATAGGTAGTTGAAGTCAGTGAAATGCTTGGTATAAAAATAACAAAAAAAATTTAAAAACAGTGTGAAGGTGTTTGGAACTCACCTTCCACAGATAGCAGTTGATGCCAATTAGTGGCAATTTCTTCCTCTGAGCTTCTGGAAGTGAGAAAATTAGCATCACTAAGCTGAACACCTTACCTAGATTTTTTGCACATTTTGAGCTTCCTGTCAGCAGTCTGGATTTTTAATTTAGAAGACTTAATAAATGCTGACAATTTTTTAAAAAGACCCAAGGATGACTCTTGTTCTGTGCTAAAAGTTCCTGGAGCTACCTGATATAGGAGTGATTTCAAATGTCCAGCCCTACAGAGAGATTAAGTAGCCTCTTTTCTGTTCTACCATCTCATTTTTTCAGCACATGAATATGCATGCATATAGAAGCAAAATTAACTGTGTCATTAAAACAATTAATTGAGACTACATGCCAAAAAAAGAAAGTAACTCCATAGCGGTTACAGGGAAAATAGGTCACTTTGGCCAGCAGGTTCAGTTTTCATTTCTTACCTAATTAAAAAATACTTTGCTGAGAATAACTGTTACTTGCAGATTAGCAATCCAGTATCATGTGTCTTTCAATTAATTATTTATGAAGGATATTTCTATTCCAGGTCATACAACATAGAATAAATTTCAGCTTCAGTGATGTGTTAATGAGCAATGCCAGAACATGTACTGATTCATTGCTTTCATTTAATGACTGGGAAATATTTAATACTCCTAAAGTATTAGGAATGCTTCACCATCCCTCCATACTCAAATATCTAATATGTTTTAAGGAAAGAAGCTCAAAACTAGGGATCAATATTTTTATAAGGTTTAATCAGAAGTTGAGTAACTTTTCAACGTTAAATATGACTGACGAGATTATACAATGGAAAATGTTCTTTTTCATTTTATATTTACTTAACAAGGAATTATTTACACTGTATGGGTTATAACAAGAAAATTATAGGAATAAAACGGCAAGTATATGGTGGTGCTATTGTACAGATACTTTTGCATTTGTTGAATATCTTGAGGGAATACCTTCTAATGGATAACTGGAAAATGCTGACATTAGAAATAAAATCACTTGATATTTACAGTAGCTTCATTTTTACTCCCACTGTGTATAATTTTATTGAAGGTGCTTAGTTATTAACATATTAATAATATTTTTCCCGTATACCCTTAGATTTGCATTGTCGCCACTTAAAATTATTATTTTATAATTTATATTATGTTGCCATAAAGCACCAATACCTAATGGAATTGTCTACTGACTTCTTAGAGTGATGAACAATGACAGAATTTTATGTTTCTAATAAAGCTGAAGGAACAGTTTTAATGTGAGTGTGTTTTTCCTCATTTTCTGGATTTCACTCTTGAAGCAAATGGAAAAAAGCCTTTATTTTGTAAAGGTGGATTGGTGGTACAAAGTTTCAAGTGATTATTTTCTAGACGACCAGCCCAAAAAAAAAAAAAAAACACACCATAAATTAAAGTACCTGTAGAATGGAATGTCTTGGACATATTTAATAGACCAAAAATTATTTTTTTACAATCTTTCTGCATAAAAAAGTTTATCTTCTAATGTGTCTATTTTGATCATTGTTCTAGTTACATTTAGAAGATTTTTTTTCTTTTATTGTTTCTTGTGCTGAAATTTGAAGACCAGTTTTGGCTTTGCTGGAACACTCTCACAAACTTTTTTGGGTTTTTGTCTTCTGTTGGACCTGAGGAGTTGTATGGATTTTATTCTTAATCAAAATAAGTAATGAATCAGGCTAACCTCTGCTCTAAATTTGTGAAACCCAGAAGTGTAGAAGGTGAGGAAATAAGTCAAGAGCCAGCTAGAATCACTGACTCCTGTCAGCCAGTTTTCCCTCAAGAGTGGGGCTGCCACAGAAATCTAGCCCTAAAATAACTGCTTGATATTACCCCATTAATTTAATCAAAAATATTTAAAAAGGCATGCACCACAAGCAAGAATGATTTCACCAGTCACAGATGTGCACCTAAATCTCAAGTATCTCCAAACAAACAGTTTGAGTTAACTCTGAACAGAAGGTCTGTAACAGGAAGAAAAGGTCCAGTGTCCAGCTGTAACTGCAGCAAAAGTCACTGCAGGCCAAGTACCAGCACCAGGGCTGCAATTTGCACAGGAAAACTTGGTTTAAAATGGTAAAACCTTTACAATCCATTAAGTAGTATTTATTCATTTAGTACTGACAGTCTTGTTAAAAGTTAATCACGATGTTGCTCCTAGCTCTAGTAAATCTACTTTTCTGAAACTTAGGTTTTAAAAGATCACTCTATTTGTCATTTTCTTATAACTAGCATTGTATATCTATCTATCTATCTATCTATCTATCTATCTATCTATCTAATCTATATATCTATATATCTATATATCTATATCTATATATACATTTGTATATGCAATTTAAAATTAATCTGTTTATAACAAAATTTGATCTTGTTAGTTATATTTGTTCTAAACCCCCTTTTATTTAGTTTTGAGGAGTTTTTTATTAAAATCAACTATTATTAATTTATTTGCACACAAAACCAGAATAAAATCAAGATGTTCAGTATCTCTATTTTCTGTTTATGTGTAGCTTACAGGGGCAAAACCCCTCAGAACTCACAATTTTTTTTCTCATGTTTATAATGCATTTATTTAATGAAATTTTTCTATTTTTCACTGGTTTGCATTTTTCTAGTTAATAGGATAAAATGTTTCTCATTGATACTTATTCAATTGAAACTGAGGGACAAATAGAGGGGAAAAAACACTGGAAAATTTTGAGAGTATTGTGATACATACCTTTTAAGGCAAAAAAACAATTGCAACAAGCAAAAGAACAAAATCCCCAAACAAACCATGGTAGGAAAAAATGGAACCAATTTGCACCAATTTGGTCTTTGTTTCTAGAGACCAAGAAAAGAACCCAATAAATAATTTATTCCAAACTCTTTCAGAGCTTGGCTGAGGCTGCTAGGGGCTGTTCCAGGTTGGGGCTTGGAAACCTCAGGGGATGTACCTGGCAGAGCTTCCCTGAGGAGCTGCAAATTCTAAGTTTTCCACCATGTGATGTCACACACTTCTATTCAAGCTACACAGCCATGATCCGGGTTCTATCACTCAATTTTGGAAGTCTTCTCCATGGCCTCAGGTCAAAAGCTGTGTTTTCTTGGGGGTCAGTGCCTCTCAGCACAGAAAGTCTAAAATTGTGTTTCAGGGCTCCAACACCGCCCAGCCCTGCCCTGCTGTGAGATAGCCTTACCAGCCACTCCCCTGTCTGTGCTGTGAGAGAGGAGCCCCTGGAAGAGGGGAGTGACAACGTTTTTTACAGAACTAAGGTGTTGAAGGCCATCGGTAGCAGCCCAGGGACAGATCCCAAAAGCTGTGCACAGTGATAATGCAGGAGCCAATAGAAACAATTTTGTCTCAGAAGAAAAGGTGGACTTAAGCATTATACCACCTATAGTAGTGACAAATAGCTATTTTCAAGGGCAGTGTCTCCTGGTTTTCTCTAATAGAAACAATCTGATTAATATGTTAAAGAATTTTGTTCCAAACATTAAGACTAGGCCTGCAAGACTTAATATGCTAGATTGAAAAACTAATCAAGATGAAATTTATGACCTGGTGACCATTTCATCACTGACTTATAAAGCACTTTCCATTGTAGCTGCAATATATAGAGCAAAATTCCATAGAATACTTGATTGATTCACAAAAATATCTAAAGTGATTAGGAAGCAAAGAGAAAACTTACCAGGTTTGTTATTAATCAAAAGGACAAGCTCAGTTATGAAATTCTAATTCATTCAGGGTGTGAGCAAACTCTTTAAGTTTTGCCCTTTTAGCTTTATTTTAGCCATTCTACTTAAATTCCTGGGCAATTATAAACCACATTTTGTCAATAACAGATAGATTCAGATCATTAAGTTTTAATTAATATCACAGACACATTTGCAATGGTTGAATGCCATCAAAGTGGCTTATATCTACTGAACATGTATCAGACTCTCTAATTACTATTTTTGTGCAAAGAAATTTAGCTCAGTTAGGCAATACAATTTCACCATTATGACATCTTTACAATATTATTATAAAAATATGAGTGGTCACCAATTAACAAGTATTAGTTTATTGATAATTTTCATAGAAGTAGTGATGATAAATAACAATAAAATTTCAAAATAACACAGCAATTAAGACCATTTACTTCAACAGGATCTAATTAATAAAAAAAAGTATGCAATAAAGAATCAAAGTAAAAATGATTTCCTGAAAGACAATGAATAGTTCCAGTTAATTTGCATAGAGTTACACTAAATTATACTATATTTACAGAGCTATGAATCTGTGAGAAAGCTTGATTCCAAACATGCAAAAATATTTTATATTTTGCAAGAGTTATGCACAAAACTGTATTCCAGTACTGGACTTAAAACACATTTTATAGATCAATAGGATTGACTTTGTGCTTAAATTTAGAGAGCATTCTAGTAGCTTTTTAGAAATTAGGCACATAAATAAATATGTTCAGAATTCAGCTGAAAAATTGCACAAATACAGCCTATGCTTTTATATTAGTTTAGGTTTTCAATCTTTATGACTTAATATTTCTATGCATGAGATTTAAATGTTAGTTAAGAGGAAATCCGTGTTACTTCCATTGTGTTACTTTATTCTTCTACATTTTGTTGGTAATGGTTGTAGTACAAAATATCTGCTCTCACTTAGAACACCAGTGGAAGCTGCTTACTGCCCTGTGTAGAGAGACAATATTATCATTTTACAGCTAGATAAAAAAACAGTAAAAGTCACTCTTTTCTTTCTCTAGTGTGATCTTGTGTTGAGAATTAAGTAGTCTGTTAAATTTATTGGAAAACTGTTTATAAGGAACCAAGACTTTAGAAGGTACTTGACTTAATTTGGTAGCAATTAATATTTTTCAGTTTTTATGTAGGATAAGTTCAGTATTTCTGACAACTGACTATTTAATAGTTAATTTCTGGAGTTTAAGGTAGAGAAGGGAAAACACCTATCATGGAAATGAATATGTTTTTGTTGAAATAATTTACTAAAATTCAGACCCAGACAGAGGTCCTTTTATAATTACTTGTCCTTTTATAATTATGCTCCCAGCATCACAGCATAATATAGCCTCCATTATAATCTGAACCCTCATTAGAGATATGGTTGAAAAATATTGGATTTAATGAGTAGGAATTCAAAATTTGAAGCTATTTGAGATTTCTTGGATGTCAAAATGTACTCTGCAGGGAAATAAACCCCACCTTTTCTGGAAGTAGTTTCTTGCCATGTAACTGATGCTGTAAAATATAAAAGGAATAATACCTGAAATAACTTTCTAAGGTTTAGGATATTTAAGGTTCTGTTCTTATATTTTGGAAACAGTAATCATGGCATTTTTTTTATTATTGGTTGTTTATGGTTCCAATTCCTCAGGCTCCAGGCTCTACTGCCATAACTTCCAGAAATATTTTGCTAAGAGTGTTAGCATAAGATACGAGGCATTGTTACCAAAGAATAAGTCATAGTAGCTTTGGCATATTCTTGGAGGAAATGAATGGTAGTAAAACGAAGGAAAAGAAAGGAAAGGAAAGGACATGAAATGGATCCTGATGGCTATTGTTATCCAAATCCCTAGGGCTGGGTCTAAGCATGAAATGTGTGAGCGCTCAGGGCTCCTGTGGGGCTTGGCTCTGTACAGGCACCCTCTGGTGCACCCATGTGCCAAAAGTGCACAGTGGGCTAGGTGCACTGAGCCATTGCACAGCCTCAGCCCTGGGAGCACAGCATTTGCAATTCATCCAAGTGCTGAAGGTGCACAGCTTACCAAGCAGACATGACCGAGTGATTGAGGTGAGGCCTGTTGCACAGAACTGTAATGTGCTGAGTAAATGTTCCCTAGGCAGTGTTTGGGAAGAGTTAAACAGGGCTGAATACAGCCAAAGAGGTCATTTAGAGCAGCAAACTCCAGCCAGTATAGGACACTGGATGTTAATGATGGAGAGCTGCAGGTTTCACAGCTTCCCCTGGTTAGGAGTCTCATAGAAAAGCATGAGAGAAATCATCCAAGAGAAATTCTCCCTGTTTATGGGGCTACCCACTGGGACAGATGCCAAGATAGAGGAATGTCTTATCATTAATTTCTCTCCTAGGCCTCATTTAGAATTTTTGGTAGACACTCTCTGAATTCAGGAACTGCAGCTGAGAAAAAGTACAGGTATTGCATTTTATTAAATAATTTTTGA
>WBND01000634.1:30786-58883 GCA_013398595.1 Tychaedon coryphoeus | reverse complement strand
TTCATTCCTCTGTCTTTTAAAACACACAATTTGCTTTTGATGGAGTTTCTGGGAGCCAGGGGAAGTGTGCTTTTTGGCTACGTGCATGTGGGATATGTGAAAGCTGTAGGCATTTACAGTGATTTGCATGTTGAAACCAGATCTAATTACAATTCTTGTGTAACTGAGAAGAAGCACTCAAACAGATTCCTATATTCAGTCACAGTCATATTTAGATTACAGGTGTTCAAGGATTTAATTCTTACAAGTACTTAGACAAAAGTGTGATCAGTACGTAAATACTTAAAACTATCTGATTATATTATATTTGTAATTCTCACCTATGTTCAATGCATTTCAGTTGCCTCTTATGTCCTAGTATGTGTCTGATTTCATCTGTGGCTGCTTGGATAATTGCAGTCTGACTGTACATCTGCCTTGTTTTTCTTAAGTGTTTTACCTCAGTTTAAGAAATTGTTCTGATGTGGGGTCAAGAAACTTTGAAGAGCCAGGCTGCACATAAGGAGTGCTGCTTTCAAAACCCTGCCACAGCTGGAGGTTCAGTTCCATTTTAAATTGTGAAATTCTAGTTTTCTTTATAATCATGCTAGGCATTTGTTGTCTATATCATCTTGAGGTAGGGTCCCACAAGTGAATTATATGTTAGCCTGGATTCTGTGACTTGAAAGTATGTGTGCTGAAAAACCCTCTCCCTAAGCATGAGAGACTCAGACCTGCAGACACTACTCTGCATATGCAAAAAAAAAAAAAGAAAAATGCCTGCTGATCTTTCAAATAATATGATAATATGTTCCAGATACAGAAGGCAAGATTAACATTTAGAAAGAAATTCAACAGTATCTTAAATTAATAGAAATAAAATCTCCAGACTTTAATATTTAATGCATAACAACATTCTCCACTGGTAATACAGCAGCAATAATGAACTGCAATAACAAATATATAATTTTTTTCCCCCTACTGACAAACCTTTACAAGAAAGGTTGCTATCTCTCTCTGCCTCTTACTCACTTTTGCTTTTGTAGCACGTCATGTAGTATGTATAAACTCTATTTAGAGACATAATTTGCCACAAATTTTTTCGCAATGCAAAAGGTTACTTATTCACACAAAGTCAAGCACTGAGACAGAAAATGCCTGTTTGAATGAGATTTTTTTATTTTCTGTGTAATGTCATATTCTCTTCAGTACAGGAGGAAGTAAATGGTATTAGAAGCAGTAAAACTAATTTCTTATTATTGCTGTAATACTGACCTTGGCATTTTGTGAAACAGTCCTCGATTTAAAATAAAAGAAAAAAGAAGAAAGTGAATATACCATTCAAATTAGGAAACAAATGCTTAAGAGATACTTATGAACTAGTAAAGAGAAATCTAGCTTCCTGTGTTTTCTGTCCTCTAAATGGATTTTGAGGTATAACACCATACACAGCCACTGGGAATTTCAGGCCCATAGAACTCTTTACCTTGTTTCAGGCAGTAGAAATAAATGTTGGTGATATTACAGCAAAAATGTTAAAACCACAAACTCTCCTGTTGAGCACACAAACAATTATAAGCCATATCAATATGTAAGACAACAAGAAAGATAGAAAATAATAAAAAAAAGCACCCCACACTTACAGTACCCTGAATTCAACACTGTGCAGCAAAAAATATGCCCAAAACTGAAACTCACTCGTCTTCCAAGGAAGTACACTGTGTTTTCCTACTACTTATAACTCTTTGAAAGGACTGGATGTAGTCTCATGTGGTTGGTTGTGCTGCTATCATGGGTTTATCTCAAATGATTCAGATGAATTAGGTAAAAAACTAAACAAAACTAAACAAAAACAAGACAGTGTAAGAATGCAGAAGGGTGTAGTATCTTTCTCTGTCCCTAGGAGTAATTGCAGAGGTGAGAACACCAAAGGGAAACAAACGTGTAAGTCTGATGGGCATCAGAAGGTTAGTGCTTTTTTATAATCACATTTTAAGGCTGAGAGCAAGAACCTTATTTCACCATAGGTCTAGCTGAGAAAACTATTAGCAGCTATATATTTCATAGGTTTTATGTCAACCTTCAGCACTTAACCAGCTTATTAAAGTAGAGAATTTTTTCAGGGAAGAAACCTTCAGGAAAACAGCACATGGAGAGCAATTCAAGGAGTAGAAATTTAACCTAAATAAAGGTGAGTTTCACTGCACAGATTAAAACACTCAAGCCCTAATGTAAGCACATAGGATTTAATGTATTTCCCTGAACATAGACATCATGCTTCCAGCAGGTTTGGAGCTATGAGGGAGCTGCATATTTTTGGAACTGGACTGGTATACAAGAGGAATGCTCCAGGATGTCTCTGATGGTACTTTATACCTATGTTTAATCAAATTAATCTTCTAGAAGTTGTCAACATAAAAAGCATTTGTCTAAACCATCATTATACCTAATGATGGTGAGTCATTCACAAAATGTGTGTCTGCTGTGTGTTGATGTGAGTATCTGTGTAGGCTTTGCTGTCTGTGTTTAATGTGTACTTAAACACATAGGACATAAACAAGAACCTATATGTAGGCACCGAATTTAAGTGTTTTCATTCTTAAGCTGAATCCTACCCTTTATCTATGCAGATTTATATAAAATAAAATTTTTTATAAAATAAATATCAGAATGTCAAATTCAAGACTTCAATGACACAGATAAAAAAGAACTTAAGGTAGTCCTGAATTAAGAAATGCCCACATCTAAATGAGATACTCATCAACTTAATAGAGGCCTAGTGACTTGATTTTAATTCTTAATTCTTTTAATTGAATGTAAAATAGATAATGTTTGTGGACTTCATTTAGATTAAAAAAATCAAACAGCAAATAATTATTCAAGTTCAACATAGCATTTCAAATATAAGTGTGAGCTCAAATCTAATGTTAAATGTCATCTGATTTTTATGTGAGGAAAATATGTGTGCAACAGTTCTTATCTACAGCAATAGATTTTTATGAATGACCCATTTAAACAAAAGCTTCTTGCAAGTTAAAAAAAGATTGGTAGAATTTTAATGATGCTTATAAAAAATTTTGTCAGGAAATTTCTGGTGTTTAGGAAATTAACAAGAGACCCCAAACCATTGACTGGGAAGTTTAATTTCACATGAAATGCAGGAGAATTAAGTGAATGTTTCAGAGCTGGTAATTTCAGACTCTCATTTTCCATTCCAGATACCTTGAAAACAATCAGTTCTGGGCTATCTCCCACAGACCAATGCTAACCCTCAGGTTAAAGGTTGAAATGACTGAGTCTTACTTAGGTCTCACCTATGCCACATATTTTTACTCTAGTCAGTATGAAGGATAAAGCATGATTCAGCATGAATGCACCTCTCCAAGAAAAAAAAGCAATTGAATTCACCAAAAGCTTTCACTTTTTTTTATTGAAAGGCGAAATAAAATTGATTTAAAATGCAGTCAATAAGAGCAATATGCCACTGTATCATAATTTTACATTAATAAAATACCTTCATTCTGGGTATACTTTTCCTTCCTCCCTATAGAAGCTGTTAATGAAACTACTTTAATTTTCACTGGATGAAAGGGAGAGGGGCTGACATTAGCCATAAGGCAAATGGAGTAGCAGCTTTGAGTATCACCAATCAATATCTATGCCTGAGGGGTCATAAAATGCTGGGGTGAAAACAGACAGGTTTGGGTTTTCCACTGTGCAACAGGAGAGAGCCTGTTCTGAGATACTTCCTGAGCTCATGCTCTTTCCCAGTTTCCAGGCTTTGGTGCTGGAAAACTAGAAGTGAAAGCAGGATTCCACTGAAATGGGACAGGATGTTCGAAGTGACAAAGTGGTAAAAAATTTCTGGACTCTTCCTGTTTCCACTGCTCTGGCAAACCTCTAAATCGTACCCAAAGGGCAACATTTTCCTCAGCAGAGCTGCTTTGTTCCCTCGACTGAATCATTGCTCATTAGCCTTATCTTTAGTAACAATTATCATTTCTCATGCTGTGCAGGCCCAGTGAATCTTAGGTAATGTGGCTTCAGGCTGGGTACAAGACTTATGCATGCACCCTGTGGTAGATTTATTAAGTAGAAGAGGATGAATCTCAAGGGCAGCTCACAGAAGCCTGAGCAAATCTCTTTTACAGATTCCTTTTTAATGTTATCATTTGAATGGATCATTTTGCATATTGAGTCATAAATTTCCAAAAGATTATTTAATTCAAGAAATAAGAACTAGACAATATATGGGGTTTGGGTGCCCAGTCATGCAATATACAACAGTCATATTTTCTCATGTCAGTTACAAAATTCATAAATTTGCAGGACAGCATGGACATGGAAAGCAGGGTGAGGCATTTTCACCTGTGGATGTACCAGGGTTACCAACTGTTACATGGCTGCTTTTGCTTTGAATACCACAGTGCCTCTTGGTGCTGTATAAAAGTGACCAAGGTTTTCCACTTAATAATTCATTCTGATTAGGTATTTTGCTGAGAAATAACTTTTATTATTGAATTTAACAGGTTGTTTTTATTACTACTGTTAACAACCAATCCCATTCTTTCCCTCTCTTGTTCTTGTTCTTTTTTGTAAAAAATCTACACCAGAGCAAAAAAAAAATTAGATACTACATAATTTTTTTAAAGTTTAAATTTAGAAATATAAAACAGAAAGTTCAAAAAGTATTTGTGAAAAAGATAAGCAATCACTTTCTGATAAATTCTGTGACTGGAATAGTGACACCATGTTGGCAAACATTTATAGATTTATGCATTAACTTTTCTTTCCTGTATGTTGCAGCCATTTAGGTGGTACCAGTTTCCTGCCAAGCATTGTTAACATTGATTTTCATAGGTCACAAATATACAAAAATTAAAATAATCCTCAAAATGCTTTAAAACACACTAATTTATATGGCAGAATAAGTACTGCTACTGAACTTGTGATAGTTTCCATTTATTATATTTAAGTGCTGAATTTTTGTGTTGTCTGGAAAAGAGATAGCAGAAACCTGTCTGGCAAATTATGTCTGGTATTTAGATGTTGAGGATGAAAATGTAATTCTACATATATGAATTACTTCTATTCTGTGAAATATGTGAATTTGTGATAGAGAATATGTTCAATCCAATTCAAAATAAAAGATGGATTGATACAAAGATTAATGAGAAGGGTAGAAATGTAATTATTAGCTTTTTTTTCAACACAGAGTTGGTCCTGCATGTAATTACATGGATAAAGAAAATCTGCCTTTTTGAACAAGTGATGGATTTTAATTTTTCTTTTTAAATGACCCCGATTGATATTTTTTGGAAATCTCATTCCTGAAATAGGAGTTCTCTTCTATGAACAAAGAGAGCCATATTTTACCATGGAGAAATACCATCACTACTGGGAATTGTTTGTAATTCTGTTATGAAACGAAAAGAGTTCTATCCATGAGGTGAAACTATCACCTTAAAAAGGTGTAGACACTAACTTATTAATAACCATTTTCAAGAACCGGTCAAAGTGTTTAAGAAGGTTGCATTAGAGCAGGAGAAATCTCCAAGGAACATGTTAGCCAACTCTGGCTTTTTTACTCCTAGAATCTCCTCAGGATAGTAATAGAACTGTGTGAATTGCAGGCAGCCCACCAGCCCTCAGGAACAACAGAGCGAGATGAACAGTTTATTCTGCTCCTTATCTTGACATTGCTTTTAATACGGCAGCCAGGCAAAATACATCAACTATTATTTTAATATAGAAATGAGTAAAAAAAATTATTCTTAGTTATAAGGGGTCCTAACTGGGATACTCAGGTAACATGAGACTTGTGTTGTTAAAAGTCAGAGTGCATAATATTCCTCTGCCTCCATTTCTCTATTTTTTTGCACTGAAAGATATGACTTTTATTTATTCCTCCTCAAAACTGTTAGAATGATGACTTCACTAGTAATCACAGATGAATATGAAGAGCTAAAGGATTATGTAAATACAAACTTTTTTTCTTGCTATTGTGCTGTCTAATACATTGTTCTCTCATCCTCTGTGCCATTAAGCTGCTAACAAATGCAGTTTGTACAATAAATGCATTATGGCTTTAATCCATGCTATTATAACTTTAGAAGCCATAGTAGCCTGCCTTGCTGGCTTGATAAATATACCTGGGTGACTAAATTTAAACTCTTTGTCTAATTAAAGTGAAGAGGGACACAGTTTCCCTTAAGCTTTCTGGTTGTTTGTCAGCACAGAGCTTTCACGGGGTTAACTCATAGAGTAAGATTTTTCTTAACACTGACTTAGGAGCTCCCAAGTGAGAGCATTTTCTCTATTAAACCCCTAGACCTCCCTTTATGCTCAAGATTAAGCAGAATCTCCTTTCCACTGGGACTAATAATTCCCTTTTATCTAGAGGTAAATGAAACTCAAACACGATAAATACCACAGGCAAAACAATGCAATGCCAGCTTATTTGTGTGTTTATAGCCTCATACAAATGGATAGGTCTGCTCAGTTTTTAATTACTTCTGTTATTGAACCTCCTTATAGAAGCAAAAACAGTTTTTAAAGAAACCAATGTTTAGTGTTTCATAGCAAAAATTACCTTCATCAACCACCTGATCTCAGCTTGCCTTGAGGTTTCTTCAAAGAAAAAAGTCGTTGGGCAAAACATGGAAATCTCAGATGCCTCCCATTTTTATTCCTAACTCAAGACTTAAGATACCTAGAAAGGATTCTGAATTCAGCTGACCGTTTCCTGTGCAAGCAGAGAAAACAGGGGAAAAAATGTGAAAATCATCATAATAAATCTGCAAGACTTTTTCACCTTTTATTTTTAGGTTTCTTTAGTTTGTGGGAGGATAGGGCTTTAAATTTGCCTCCAGCCTGTGAAAGGTAAAAACTGCATTTGATAGCAGCCAGGGCAGCCCCGAAAGGGCTTGGCATTCCATGCTTTTGTGCTACACAAGCTGAAATTCCTCCTCTGATTCAGAAACAGCCCTCAGTTAACTTCACACCTCGCAGATAACTATTGAAAGGAAGGGACATCATGAGGGTGATGACCAGAGACAATAATCTTATTAACAAGGTGCGTAGAAAGACACAGACCTTCACACTGAGGAGTGTTATTAGATGCATAGTACTGCATTAAGGAGTATCACTAATTTAACTTATAGACCATATTCCAGGCAAACTTTCATACAGTTCTCTACATACACATTAGTCAGCAGAAATAATGAGCCTCTGATTATTCACTTCATTAGATTAGTTTAGGATTCATATTTACAGTAGAAGAACAGTTATATAGATTCTTTACAAATTCATTAGAATCTCATTCTTATATACTGATTTCAAAACTGTCTATCCAGACCAAAAATGTTCAATTTTATTTCTGCACATACTGGTAGGTCATAAGTTGAGTTTTTTAGTATGCAAGGTGATACTGTTGCTACTTAAATTGTGTATCTGTTGAAATGCAGGTAATAACTAATCAGCAGCTAATATTGTTAAGTACTATTCCTCCTTTATTTGACCTAAAGAAATTCTTTCAGTGAAGGCTTTAACTTAACAGGAAGCTTTTAACTGAAAAAATCCATTAGAGCAGACTATAGTTAAGTATACTTTTGGCAGCTAAGATGGTGCACATGACGGTTAGGAGAATCTGCAACACAGATCCCTACAGATTTATCCACAAAACCGCTGAAACAATGGAAATTCTGTCATTATGTAGCAATTTGGGCTCTGCTCCAAATGAGAGAATTCCTTTCAAAGTGTGCATACTGCAATTGTATTAAGTTGATTATATTTTAAGTAATTTAGGTGCTTGCTTAAAGTTGCTTGCTTGAAGTTAGCAGTGTGACATGAAAAGTGAGAGAAGATTAGTGAGAGAAGAAGAGGACTAGGACTTCCAAGGTAAAATGAGCAGCACAGTGGTAAGACAGAGCAGGAAAGGAAACTGCTGTGCCAGAGAGTGGCCCACAGGGAGTTCTCCAGAATCAGCTTTAATTAATGTTCCAGTCCACAACCCTTGTACAAAAGCTGAGATCTGATAGAGATTGCTAATAGTATAATGCTATCCTTTATCATTTTAACTCAAAGGAATACATGATGAATGAAATGAATGACATAGAAGACTGGAGTAATAGAACTGGCCCAAAGTATCACAGTGTAAAAAGGCAAGGCCAGGAATGTGTGGTTATTTAATGTAACCCCTAATCATAAAGCAAGTAATAGATTACTGAGCAAGGAAAGGACCTTGGGGCAATCCCAGAAATAATATCAGACATGAACGTTTTGCATCTATGGAAAAGATGGGTATATAACCAGAATTTATCAAATTTGTTTTCAACAGAGTGAGGGTATAACTACACAGACCAGCAAAGCCTCCTCTTAAAGGCAATAGCTTTGCTTAGGAAATGTGATTTCAAAGGGGAATAAGAGCAGAAAAGGGCTGCAAAATTGATGTTAGAGAGACAAAACCTATGATACCCGGTGAGTCTGAAAGGCATTGTTTCATTCAGCCAAACAAACCAGAGGCTGTGAAGTGAGAGAAGTGCTCTGTAAAGTTATATGTAAACTCTATATGTATATATAGAGTTGTATGTAAAATCTAAGGGGAAAAAATGAAAAGAAAACAAAACCATGTATACTGTCTGGGCAGTACAATAAATACATGTAAAATGGCACAGAATAATTTCTGATGGGATTTGGTTACTGGCACATTAAATCATTGTGTTTCAGGAAATACTCACAAAAGAGATGGAAGCAAAAACCAAACCTACCTGCTTCCCACAGTGCTACAGCTGATACCTACAAGGGATGGCACTCGTTTTCTCTTGTGACCAGCAGGAAGTTGGGTGCACTTTGGGGGGCAGATATTTTCATCTCAGTGTGAGAACAAGTAGATGGGGACTTGATCAACAAGGTGATAAAATTAATTGTAATATGTATCACTTGGGTTAGTTTCTTGTATGTTTTCATAGGGATTGAGAAGAAATTTCATTGGGGATCAATCAGGTTAAGACTTAAACTTCTGATTTGCTTTCCTGCTAGTATCAAACATGGGATATTTTTATTAAGTTTTGCAAGCTGGAGATACTGCACTGTAGCAAAAGTGAAAGATGGTCACAAGCTTATTAGCCAAATATGGCAAGATGATCCTGGCATGGCCACACTAACATCTGGAAATATCTGGAAATGTCTGTAAATTTAAGGCAATGTCTACAAAAGAAAATATTCCATTAAAGCTTCAGTGACTATCACAGAAAAATAAGTCCCTAAAGCTGTTCCTTTCTACACATTGCTAGCTGGTAAATTTATTTCTCAGTGACAGTTTACTTCCTCAGACATAAAAGTCAATGTCAAAAAATGCCATTTGAAATTTTTGGGAGTCGATTATAACTGCCTTTTAAGTTTCCTTGATTAGCACAGAAAATATGGAACAGCTATTAAACTGCTGTTCCCCTAATAAACATTAATTATAAGACAGCAGGTGATTAATCACTGATAATGAGCTATAGATGACTTTTAATGGTCAGCTAATAGTGTCATGGGCCTTTAATGCTGGAAATAATTAAAATTAATATCAGATTGTATGGTGAATACACATGCTTAAATGTGCTTACAGTTCAAAAAGCAGGCACCCAAATATGGAAGGAATATCTTCCCCTGTGACCATACACTTTCTAGCCCAGTGCACTAGGCACATGCAGGAGGGAAAATATTAATTATTGGTTTAAGGACTGTTTTAGACAGAGCTTGGATTTCAATTATAATTTACGGCTGTTATTTTTCCCACTGCAGGTGAAAGTCCTAACCAGCATTTTGCAATTATTCTCCTTTGTTGTTCCTGGAAAAGGAAATCTTGAATTATAGCATGGAGAATTAATCCATACTGAGAAAGAAATCTTTTCCATCACTTTTCCACTTTTGGAACAACCTATAGATTGTTACTAAGGCACACCCATGAAAACAGAGATGTGACTTGCAGTCTCTCCCCAGTTGCAAAGAGAATGCAATCCTGGCTTTTCCATCCTATATGTGATGCTGCTCTGTAAGGTTCAGTCTTTACAAGGGGAAGAACAGTTTAATGGAAAGAGAGTTACAGTCCTGAAAGGAGATACAAAACCATCAACATTTTGCACCTGAAGATTGTTTAGAATGAAACAATGCACCTGTTTTCACTTCCTCACTCTTTGGGCCATGCCAACATCCTGGCACTCACGTGCCATCCTTCTGGGAACAAAACTCTGCCATTGTATTTCTGGAATGTTCTCTCTAGCCCAAGAGGTGCTCAGCACAGATTGCTTTGCTTCTTTATGGCTACATTTTCTCTCAGGACAGGCCTAAGCTTTGTGTCCAAACAGCTAGTTCCTTCAATATGTTGTATCCCATACTCTGTGGATTGTTGGGAAAGTGTGAATTTGCCAGGTCAGAAAGAGTGTGAGTGATCATATGGCACAGGCAAATGTAGGATGGTGCTTGGGCCCATGTCCTGTCTCTCTTCACTTCCTATTGTAGGTAAAGTTTTTGGTACCTTTCAGTCATTGCAGATCCTGGAATCAGGATCTATGTATTAGGGTTTACCAGGATGGTGTCAAAATATTTTTTTAAGGAGTTTCTTCCCCATTTGTAATCAAATTAAGAATTCTAATGTTAGAGCCATATATAAAATCTTGATTGTTATAAAATCAAAGAGAATTTGAGGAATCAAGTTTTATAAATTTTTATTTTGGTTTTTTTTTGGGTTTTGGATTTCAGTTTGTTTGGTTGGTGGTTTTTTTTTCTTTTGTTTTGTTTTGTTATTTTTTTTTTTAGTGTATAAAAGCCACCAATGAGTATTGGGTTTAACAGGTCAAAAGCAAAAGAATCAGCTCACCAAGGTGGGAAGAGATGAGAATTTAATGTCAAAATAATCTTGGTTTTGCAATTATTTTCATACTTTATTCTGTCCTTTTTTACTTTTTTCAGTACCTGTCAATATGCCATGTTGTCTTGCCATGTATTAAATCCTGAACAGTCAAACATTTACACAGGTGAGCAGCTTTACAAATGTCACCTGACAAAATTAAGCAAATTTTTCTGCCCACATGAGTAGTTGCTTTTATTTGCAAGCTTTTCTGAGAGCTCACGTGAGATTGTAAGGTATTGGCACCTAATACAGCAATCGTGAAACTTTGAGTTTTATTCTAAACTTACACCAGGGATATTCCATTCACATCACTGATGGAACTAATTTCACTTTGCATTTTGAATTAGCAAAATATTCTTAGTAATTGTAAATGAGCAAGCTGAAAAGGTCATAGAAATTAATTGAGGAAGGGGAAGAGAGAAAAAAATCTGGGAGCAGAGATACAGGGAAGAAGAAGCAGGAGTGAGAAAAGAAAAATATTAAGAAAATCAAGAAGCCTAAGAGATGGATAGGAAAGAAAAGAACATAAAAAATGGAAAAAAATGTAGAAAGACATCAAAAGAAACCACCTTTCACGTGAAAAGAACATAAAACCAGGAAAGAACAGATGTAGAAAAATAACATCAATAGAAACCACCTTCCACGTGGTAGATTGAATTCTTCTGCTTTGTTTTTTGGTTTTGTTTCACAGATTTTTTATGGATTATGGATTTTCAATTATATTTATATTTCAAAAGATGAAAATAAAAAATAAGAGGTAAATGATTTTTTAAAAAAAATTAAGATCACCATACAGCTGACAGTGTTCACAGTTTCAGCTGATATCCTGAAAGTCAAATTATGAAATTATAATCTTGTATTTCAATATTCCTTGTTAATGTTGGAGGGTAATACTCTAGCAACAAGAAAAAGAGGAATTTTTGTAAGTCATAGTTGTGCATAAATTATAGAAAATCAACCATGATCTTTCATCAGCAAAACTACCTTTTAAGGCTGAATGTTTGACAATATGACATCTATTGCTATTATTGCTATTAATAATTTATGTATTTTTTTAATTAAAAATAATTCGGTACAAAGACATATTGGAAATTTAAAATTTTCAGGAAAATTGATGAGCATTTATATGAATTTACTGTCAGATTTTTGATAAAACATAAACCTAGCTTTCTAACTTCTTGTAGTCATTAAAGAGCAGAAGATAGTTTTTGGAAAAGTTGCACTGTAAAACAGTCTTAGGGCTGGACAAATTCCAGTGTGGAAAATTACATTCTGCTTACTGACAATTGCTTCTTCTATTTCAAACACCAAGGCCTGTTTTTTACCTACTGTCCTTGTTATTAGACTTGTGGCTAACCTGGAACATGTTGCTAAATCCATCACGTGCTTATCTACCTTGCTGAATTGTCACCCTGATCATTTATTAACTCTGTTAAAGAAGTGTCCTGGTTTTAATCAGTGCCATGGCAATTTGACTTCTGTAAAAAATACAAGAAAGTGTTTCACATAAGATCCAGACCAGAATTTCAAAAGCTAATAATTCAGGAAAATGGCACTCTAAGTTTCTTGTGTTAATTAGTCTTCCATCCCAATACACATTTCTTATATGCCGTGGAACACATTTAAACAATGTCAGGTGACACTCTTCCATTGAACAGGTGAGTACTTGCATAGTTTTAGGCATGTGCAAAACCTGATCAGCTCTGAGATGCAGATATATTAATTGCATTTTTTATTTATAAAGGGGAAGGAAGCTCAAATTACTTGATTTGTCTTCTGCCAACACTGAAGCTGGAGATTTTAAATAATGTTAAATCCTTTCATAAATACCTTAATTGCAAAGGCAAGTGATTAGAGCATCTTAACTGTTTTTAAAGACAATCGTGTTGAAACAGAACCTAAGTCTTATCAAGTGATAAGGTGAATGTCAGTGGAAAAGATAATGTGTATGTATGTGTGAGATGATACTGTAATCAGCAATCCCAGAGCTCAAGAAACAGCAGCTACAGCTGCTCATGAGAGCACTGTGGGATCCTGCAGGAGAAATGGCAAAGTACAGCAAGATCATTGCTGCTTTGGTAATAGGGCTGCAATTAGAGCAGGAATGCCTTTTCCTTGTTTCGCCCTGTAATTACATATAACAGCCTTGATAAGATTAAGTGCTGTGATAAATTCTGCATTTTTGCTTAGCTGAAAATAAGAACTGTATTTTTTTTAGACAATCAGATAATTTAAAATCTCATTATCAAGCTCATGTGTCAAGACTTATTCAAAGATTGAAATCATTCAGATTCTGTTTCATGCTCCGGCATATCATTTTTGCAATGGAAATAATGCTTCCATAGCAACACATTAAATACATCAAGTCCATGTCTTGGGAGCTACTGACATTAACGTGAATTCTCAACTATTTGTATGAAAAAAGGTTGCTTAACATGTATGTATGTGTGTGTGTGTGTGTGTGTGTGTGTGTGTGTGTGTGTGTGTGAGAGAGAGAGAGTGTGTGTGTGTGTGTGTGTGTGTGTGTGTGTGTGTGTGTAAACATGCAAAATCTGGTATTTCCTATTGATGTCTAAATGCAACTTACTCCCTATACCAGTGAAGCTAAAGACACCCCCCCGACTCATATATTGTACAAAATCTATTAATAGATGGACATTTAATAGCTGTACAAGTGTATCTTAATGAGCCTTAGGATGGTATGGCTTTCCTTGTAATTGCTGACAACTACGCTGCTTTATGTTTAAGATCATGCATGCTTATCAGAGATGCCATTGACTTGTACTTGTTCTGTTTATTGATTACTTAATTAGTTTCCAAGATAGCTAATCAGGGACAATTTCAAGTGTTTAAGCATTTCTTGCTGTGCCTCACTTTGAGCACAAAATGGTGGAGCATCTGTGTTACTTTGAGAAATAAATTAACCCCACTGAACTGAACCAGATTAAATCATGAAATAGGGGACAAAGTCAGTATAACAATATGAAGACAATTTAGGGAAAGCTGATATGTTGTCTCATCCTCCAAAAACTTATGGGAAAGAAGGTTTTATCAGCTTCCCAAATGATAATGCAAAGATCAGTTTTCCTTCTTCTTCCACACAGTTGTTTACTAAATGTAGCCTTTAACAGTCAGGATAAGAAGGTTTTTGCTCACAACAACAACCTCTAGGGATTTCTCTCTCAGAAATAAAATAAAAAAAAGTCAACATTCTTAGCAGCGAACATTGTGCATCACAGTTGAAACTGTGTCTATAATTGACTGTGGAGGGTGTCTCAAAAATTTAAGCACTAAGCTTAAGCTCACACAGTGTTTTGTTTTGACAAACCCAAAATACTTTGTCTGTAAGTTGCTCTTTTAAAGCAGGATTGGGTGTATATCTTGGATAACATTGCAGAAAATATTGAGAAAAAAACCACTTTCAACTAAAAAAGTAACATTTTTTTACTTAAAAGCGTGATATTAAACGTATAGGTTTTCTTAGAGACTGTGCTCCTTAATTAATTATTCAGCAACTTGATGAGGATTCACATTATTTAGGCTTATTGAATCTGCTTTATAAAGCAAAGGGCTGGGTGTAAAAAACATTTTTTCTCAGGTTTTAATAAAGTATTTGATGATAATACAAGAAAGAACTTCTGCTGTTACATAACTTTTTACACAGAAGTCATCATAGGATCCAAGAGCCATAGAATGGTTTGGGCTGGAAGAGGACCTTGAAGATCTTCCAGTTCCAACCTCACTGCCAAGGACAGGGACACTTCCCACTAGACCAAGTTGCTCAGAGCCCCATCCAACCTGGTCTTGAATTCATGTCTTCCTGTGGCCTCTGATGGCTTTACCAGGTGTTCAATGCAATTTTTACGATTCTTTTTGAAAGATGGTCAGAAAAACACAGCACATTAGCAGGGATCTGTCAAAGCTTAATACATGTTTTTTTAGCCCATTTCCCAGCCCAGACTGAAGAGTCCAGTACTCAAGAGCATGTCTTTATTCTTTCAGAAACTGCTCTGCTGTGATACCCACAGCTGTTCAAAATGAGAACAGAGCAACAGTGCTCAAGGCTCTTATTGTATCTTGTAGGCAAGAGAGATGATAACATTCGCTTGGCAATCGATCTCACATTTAAGCTCAAAGGACACTAAACCAAGACAGAACTGTAATAGAAGTCAGTAAGAGGAAAAGTGAGGGAGAACAGAAGAAAAAAATTTTTTCTGAAAATTTTTATGAATAGTAGTTTGGCAAAAGTGAGACTTTGAAATAAAGAATATTTTAAATGTGTCCATAAAATCTGCATATCACATTTATTCTCAACAAATATACCAGCCTATGTTTACTTTACAGAAATACATGATTTCTTTTTTTTAATGTAAAATGCAAGCTCTTTTATTATGTTTATTATATGTTATTTAGTAATATTTATATTGTGTTATATGTATATTATAATAAATACATATATATTAAAATCTGTATACATATGTAACATGTATGTTTTATATTATTCAGTAATAGTGGATTGCCACTAAAATATTGATTCCTATGTTAATTACTTTTCAAAATAACAAACTTGGAGGGAAACATGCCTGGATCTAGTGCTTGAAAGAGGCTCTGCCTTCTAATTACCACTCACCAGTATTTTGCCTAGTATTCTGAAGTCAAAATATAATATCAATAGAATTCATTATTTTGAAACTCCTTGAGTAATGATATTTTTTTGATAAGTCTGAGTTCTCTTGGACTATTTCTGCTACTGGAAACAGTAAGAATCCAGATTCAATTCAGGCTTCTTTTATGAAAAAATCAACATTTTTATAATATTCCTATTAAAATACCAGGATAACCACGATAGATAATTTCTCTATATATGAGTAATTTTATTATTTAACAAATCTAGGGGTTACTTTATTAGTTGAAATCAAATTTCATTTGAAAATTTTATTGGACTGAATTCAGCAGCTCTTAGAATAAAAATGTTTGGCAATTTTTATTTACCTACAGCAACAAAAATGAAGTCAAGTTGCTTCCAGTGAATACTTCTAGTGGCTTGATTTCTTCATCTACTCCTTCTTTAAAATGAACAAGCATAATAACTTCGTAAATATTGAACTTAAATTCAAATAAACAGAACTGAATGTGGGATGTGGACCAAAAGCAATTCAGTAAATACTACCATTACACTTTTTTTTTAACCTGGTTTCTTTTAATTTCAAAGGAATCATTATCCTATAACTAGAGGAAGAAGCAGATATTCTTAAAATAATATCTTTGAAGAAACTGAAAATTAAGTATCTCCTGGAGAATAGCAAAATAGATGTTGATTTTTCAACATAGTAATATGCTAAAAATTTCTGTTGATGAAACACAGAGAACACAGAAACACAATGGCATTGAAGCCTGGCAAAGTAAAAGAAATCATGTGGAAACTTAAGAGTAGCTACTAACAGAATTGGAAAATTGGAGGAGTGCAAGATTTGTTTGTATTTATGTGACTTACATAACCAGGTCTTGCAGTAATCTGAGGGCACATAATAGAATAGTCAGTGCAGGGCCATTACAATTCTCTTGCAAACCCTAACTATAGGCCAAAAGAGTAAAAATTACTTGTGGCAATCATTTGTTCTCCCAAGTATATAGTGCACATGAAGCATCATTTACTGTCAACACCAAGTGATTTCTCAACACAGTAAGAGGCTACATATTATCACGAGGCTGTGCAAAAGCCATTGGATCTAAAGGATGAATTTAATGAATCTACTTGTAGTAAACTCAGGTTCCAGCTCTGAATAAAGCAAACCTAGAGACAAGGGGAGTTTCAAAAATTCAAACTGGTAACTGGGATGTGGATGACCATTTCATCGTTTTATTGCTACAGCTCAACAGCTATTTTCCAGAAAGACATCTATCATGATGTCATGAACATAAATGTTTTTTTTCTGTACATGTGGAATGAGAAAAATTAAAACTATCCATAGATTCTAAATGGTTTAAGTGATCAGCATTTAATGCAATTCCATACTTGCCAGATGAGAGGCAAGACACTGAAGTGTCAATATGAAGAGAAAAATGTCATTGCCTTCTTCAGCCTGCTTAACAAGAAATGCAGGGTGAGCAGAATTAGCACTTTGTGTACAGGTGGTCCTGAGGCTGCTCGGGTCCAACTTGAGGGCTGCTCAGCAGCTGCTGCTCAGAGGGTTCCACAGCACACCGCTGATGCTGCTCAGACAGCATTAACTTGAGCCCAGTTACCATGCACTGAGCTGTGCTAAAAATATGATGCTGCAGAGAAAAACTGATTTTTGGATGTTAAAGCCCTGTCCTCCTTTATGCTGAGAAAGCTCAGCCGAATACCCACAGAGATGTTGCTGAGGTCTATTAAGAAGAAACAGCATGGAGCTTGCAGTTGCATCAAAGATACTGTATCAGATCAGTGCTACACAACAAATTACCACAGTCTTAAATGGTGAGGAAAAAGCAGTGTGAATAAGGGAGGCTGATATAACTAATTTTTCCACTTTAGTAGTTATCATTTGGAGAATTTTAGTTTCTCAGTAGGCAAGGAACTTAAAGAAATACTTATATTGGGTATTGTATTTTAGTGTTGATTGACAGATAGTTTGATAAATCAAATTTCATCATTGATAATGATAGTCAAGGTCTGTATGCCATATCTGATATTTTTTTGTCAGAGAACTATTTTTCTATGTGTAATACGCACTGACATTTGAAATGCTTGTTGATTTCTGTGGAATCCAACGTACATCCAAGCTTCTTAAGAGTAAGTTGGGGATTTGGTAATTTGGGAGTTTGATTTAGTCTTTTTGTTTTGTTTTGATTTGATTTTGGTTTGGGTTTCTTGGGGGTGTTGTTTTGTTTTGTGCAAGCATGAACATAGGAACAACCAGTTTAAAGTTTAAAAACGCTCCTTTCTTAGTCTCTGCTTATGAAAATACACACCTGTCATGCAGCAGGCACTTCTCTCTGGGATTCTTACAAAGAAATCCTCCCATTCATACTACCTGTATGACAGGGGCATGCTCCAGTTAAGACTCTTCTGAGAAACGAGACAAGAGCAATGGGCACAAGCCGAGAAATGTGAGATTCCATCTGAACACAAGAAAATAACTTTTTAATTTGAAGGTGTTTAAACACTGTCACAGTTTGTCCAAAGAGGTTACAGAGTTTCCTTGGAGATATTCGAAAGCCATCTGGACATGGACCTGGCAAATTATCTAGCTGACCCTGTGTGAGCAGGAGGGGTACACTAGATGATATCAAGAGGTCCCTTCCAACTAAAAATTCTGTGGTTGTGATAAACCAGCTGTGACCTGTGCAGCTTCTAGGTACTGAAATAGTTCAGTGAGCGCTTGCTTGGAATTGCTGCACCACAACCATCATGCAGCAGCTATTTCATCTTCCTTCCATTCCACTCACATCTGAAAATTTGCTTTCTTGTGAAGCCACATTGTTCTGTGGATTTTACGAGCAGCTGAGGTACACAGCAGTATTTGTGTTGAAATAATGACATGAGTGCAAAGTGATGGCAAGCAATATTAATTCTTTACAGTTTTTGAAAGGTACCTACAGTGTATGTGCCAGGGAGCCCCAAGGGGCCAGTTGATCCATGAGGCAGGATGAGCTGGAGTTGAGAGAAGGTATGGCACGGGCAGGGAGTGCCCTCCTTCGTGATGCACCTGGGCAGAGTGGAGAGAGACAGGATCCATAGACAGTCCCAGACAAGGTGGAGTGACAAGTCAAGTCCCAGGGGAGCCCAAGAAAACCCTCAAGAAGGGAGAAAAGACAACTTACTATGTAAGTGCAAGGTCTGTCCAGGAAACCCACACAGCAGGACATCAGGAGGCAGGTCTGAGCTCAGGGACACCTGCAACTTAAGGCAGCTCTTCATTTGCAGGTGTGAACTTGAACAAAACCCCTGTGCCCATGGGCAGAGGGGATAGACGCTAGCAGTAGATGCTACTTTTATTTACTGTTTGTATTGTACCAAGGACCTGAAACAATTTTCTTTAAACCAATTATTTTTCTAATTGTTTTTGATGCCTATGGTCAAAAGTATTTATCAAACATTAATACAACATGTTTATCCCTTTCATTAGTTTTCTTTCCTCCTTTAAAAGTATGAAGTGATTTTTACTTTTTCTCTTGGTATCTGGAAGTTCTATTGCATGTACATAAATCCATTTTTTAGTTCTTTATATTAGTATTAGGATTAGGATTAGTATTAGTATTAGTATTAGTATTAATATTAGGATTAGTATTAGTATTAGTATTTTGAAGCAAAAGATAAAGTAGATAGGAATGAAGAGCTTGTCTGCTTAAAGAATCTTCTTTGAACTTCCACAAAAAAAAAAAAAGTGTATATATATATATAAAGCCTTGGAAATAAGAGACAGTATATGAAAATAAGGAAAAATCAGATAATGAAGCACACCATAATCTTCTATGCAACCAGCAAGAGTGTACTAGGAATGTGAGTCTAAATCCTGTGCATTAAAAAAAAAAACTTTCACTGATTTTGTAGTCCCAAACAGTGTACAGGGCCAATTTACACACCAAGGCAAGGTATTTCTATTTTTTATTCTACTTTGTGTGAAATAGGGAGCTCAATGGTAACCCACAAAAGACTGGCTCCCTGATCATCAAAATGTTACACCAACTTATACATTATAACAAAAAAGGCATCAGCTTTCTTTACTTACAAATTATGTAATTTTTTAAATTAATTAGTATTCAACACCTATTTGCTGGTTGTACCTCCTGCTCCACATTCTAATTAGTGTGAATGTGCAGTTCTTCCCTTCATTTGAGTCTGGGGTCTGTTTTGAGTACATGGTCAATGATTCCTACCTTCCTACTGCTGGAATTGCCTTTCCCCCAGTTTCTGCTGAGTTCTGCTGACCTCACTCCTGGTGGCTCTCATCCAGACAGCCCATTCATCTTAGGATTGTCTTCACTTTTCCTTGAAACAAAAGATTAGCCAAGCATGCAACATTAATGATGCAATTGCTTAATCATAACTGTCTAGCTAGAGCTACTAATGAACAGCTAAAAAACAAATTGCAAAGTTTTTTTAAAATATTGAGGGGTTCAAATCTTGAGAGGCTTAATATCATCTTTAGTAGACATAGGTTATGACCTGGTACAGCACAATGTAAACAAATAGGGAAGATTGTTCTGTAAAAAGAGACATGTAGATATACAGAGTCCAATTAATCCTTAGATGTGAATTAAAACTAGTGGGTTTTAGTCTCTTCAGGCTGATTTTTATGTGAAATAAATTTTTTTTTCCACTGAACCAGCTTTTCAAGGGCTCTTATTCTAGTTGTCATGCAGTTTAGATACACAATGAACATTCATTACAGCACCATTAATCTGGCAGACATTACACTTCAAATAATGACTGCCTGCCTTAGTTCCTGGTTTCTCCTTTTTTAAGCATTAATTACATATGTCAACAACAATCAATTTAGAGTAAGATAATTGCAGGTATGGAAAAAGGTTACTCTTTGCAAATAAGTACTTGAAAGAGAATGTCTTCATAGTATTAGGATTTTATTTACTTCAAGAGCTTCAAGAATTTGTTGGACACCCCTGAGTTTAACTATATATACAGAAAGGACTGTCCATTATAATTTTTTTGTTTATATGCCTATCACAATAACTAACATATTTGTTTGGGGATTTTCTTCCTAGCAAACAAGATACACAGATATTTTGTTGGTAATTGGAACAAAGTTATAGATACAGATTTTTGGATATTTATAGATATAAAGATATAGATATTTATTCCACTCCAATATATCAAATGAACTACTCAGCAGTTTGCCTTTTTGCAGGTATATCTAACACTTTTTTTGTCAGGCTGTCTCAGTTACAATAATTTTGGTAAAAATTTCTCATACCAATACTATTGCTCATGTATTTAATCACATAAATGCTCATCATTCCATTAGTTATGGATCCTGTGTATTTTTCAAGGTCCAGAAGCATGTCCTCATCCACAAATTTTGCATGGCTTATTTTTTAAATACTACTTGTTTTAATTTCCCCTACTTAAAAAGTAAAATTAAGGATATCTTTGTCATCCAGGATAGATTTATATAAATATTTTTAAAAATGAGAGGTGTTATTTTGATGCAGCATTTCATTATTTTACGGACAGAAGGCTTCTCCAAATATCTCATATTTTTGCAAATTAGAAATCTTCTTGAGCTATTCTTAAGGGATGTAATGGAAAACTGATCAGTATTTTGAAGTGATAATGAAGTTTTAGAGGCTGGAAGACTGCTTTCCTTTCATCGCTCCATCTCCTTCACAGTGGACTTTTCCAGTTTCTTCAGTCTTTCTTCTCAGATCATGTTTTATAATCTGATAATTTCACACACCTGTTCTTAGTATTAACTGCTTAGATCCTTCCAGTTTCTCTTTGGTCTTAGAGTTTTCCAAGACCTATCTCCTGGATGAAGCTTTACCAACGTCTAGGAGAATGTTCCCTGTTCCTTAAAAAACATTTCTTTAAACCTGTCAGAGTGCCATTGATTCATCTTGAAATAACATGTTGCTATTTTTGGGCCAGTATTCAGCCTGTGGGCCAGTATAACTTCTAAGTAATTCTTTTTGCTGCACTGCTGCATACCTACATTTCTCCAAATATTTAATCATCTGCCCCTTAGAGCAGAATTTTTGTTCTTTTTCCATGTACAACATGGTAGGTCTCTGAAAAGGAGGGCAGGAATAGTTATAGAGCAAAGACTGTGCTTTAAATAGAGGAAAACAAGTAATAGTTAATGGCTAATTTAAATTAATAAAAAATAATAAGAAAAAAAATTAAGTCTGTGAGACAGTTTGCTTCAGAGCATCAGAACAGTCACAAATCGTAATTATATTTTTTACCAATGTAAATTATTATTTTTTAAACATTTGGGATTATACTTATGATACTGCATTTTTTTTTTTTGCATACATTGAGTTCAGGCTAAATTCCAGGAAAAACCATAGGGAAAACTTCTTGAACTTTTGAACTGTAACATATTCAAAGTAAAAAATGATAAGATTATGAGACCTCTTTCAGCAGCTAAGTGAATACATTATACATCACCAATTCATGTTTTCTATTACATTGAATTTCCAAAGCCCTTTTTTCCCCTCTAGAACATTTTATATTAACTACAAGAGGAACATATATTGCTATAAATACTTTTCTGTCTGCATGTTTCTCCACCCCATCTGGAAAAGGGTGTTTGAGAAGTTTCTTGTATGATAACTTGTACTGAAATATCTGAAGCTGGCAATGAACTGAAGAGCACAGTAAGCTAAAATGGATAGCAAACATTGAGCTTAAATGTATAGCAACCTCCTCGTGTAAGCTGCTTAAAGCATACAAATATATGGCAGCTCATTATTAAGACCTTATCTGATTTAAAATTATGAAAGGATTTTTTAAAAGATAATGACTTTTTATCTACTCAGGTAATCTTCCAATGCAGTGCATTAATAAAACAACGAATACATTCAGGAAAGGTTGATAATTGGTTGTTGGCACTTAGCTGCTAATGACAGCTGTAAAGGATATATTCTTAATTTATATTTTATGCAGGTACTAATGCTTAAAGTTAGAAGAATAATTAGCATGGTAGGACGTGATGATTCATGCTGTTATTGATATTGTTGCAGTCAGCTTTATGCTTCTATGCCAAAATGGTCATATTGATTATTGTTTTGGATAATGATATGCAACCCTTACATCAGATTTCTGTCTAGACAGTAACAACTTTTATAAATTATTTACTAAGAATCTCCATGACCCAGGATTTTTCTTGAAGCTTAGTTTTTCTTGCTTGTTTTCACTTTAAAGAGTGACAGCTACTGAAAATGCAGCGTGATTTTCTGATTTGGAGACCTTGAATAATCTTCTCCTGGAGGCTCTATTTTTCTGAATGTTATTTTCAATATGCAGAGTATATTAAGGAATGGAAGAATTTTAGCATATTGTGTTTATTAGTCATAAAGAGGGGGCAGGGTAGTGGGAAATGTAAAGCACATTTCACATAAGCAGAAATCTAGCTGCAACAAGACCAATTAAACCAGACATCTTGACTAGAAAGAATGCATTTTTTCTTTTTTTTTAGTATGTTGGTTCCATCAGGCTTGAGGAATTAAGAGTTAGATAATCTTTCATATGAGAAATACCTGAGCAAGGAACACTAAAACCTGTCAAATTCAGGTTTTACTTTCATTTTAAAAACTGCCTATCCATGTAGTTAAATATTATAATTGTGATCCACCAAAGTCATTTCCCTGGAAATGGGAGGTCCAGATAAGAACATGCTCCATACTTCTGGATGATCTAATTCAAGTGTGATGCAGAGGGATTGTGTTTAGAAGCAAATGGAGAAGAGACAGAAAGGCACATCCTGACATCTAAAGCAACTGATTGGCATATAAAATAAAGGAATGTCAAGACTGTGGGCATTTTTTCAAAGAATCTTCATAGCTATCTGTCTGTGTGATGATATTTGAACACAAAAATGCTATTATGTGGGCATCTAGTTTGGGCTGTTTGGGCTGTTGAACCCGTATTTGTACTGAGCTCATATCCTTGAATTTCAGAGGATGGAAACCCAGATACAATGCAGGGAAGGAAACACAATATTAGAAGCTTACAGTATGCTCACATCCCATCTAGAAAAAATAAGCGATCAGAAATTAATAAAACTTATGAACCACATCTGTCCTGACTGCTAGATGTAGCTGTTGATTAAGGAACTGGTAAATAGAACAATAATTCACTATGGTTAGTAAATAAGTTATGGTATGTGGAATGCTGGAGCTTTTCTTCAACTACTTAAAAAAAAAAAAAAAAGACAAGACAGTCCATGATCCATTATCCATTATCAGAAGCAGAGAAAGGAATATTTAAGTATTTCTTTATTCATTCCAGGCAAACTGTGCCCAGGTAAGGTTTCTTACCAGAACGAAAACAACAAGAAGGCAATTTTATATGTACATTTGAGCTGAAGAAAACATCTTTCAATCTCATATTTTATGATATTGCATGAGATATTGCTAGCACAGTGTTTGTAAGAATTTGTTACAATTGAAAATGCCAGCTGAATCAATATCCTGTGCTCAGGAGTTATGAGAATCCATGTGAATGTGACTTGCCTTGCAGATGCTTCTTGGGAAGGTCTGCTTGAATTAGTAGCTTCATGCACATGCAAATATATGCATTAGAGGGAACAAGCCTATTTACTTTCTTGTTCATCGTTTGTCATTCTTCAGTTTTAAAAAGTTTTAATCATCCAGTGAAGGCACCAACATTGCTATGTGCCTAAGGAGAACAATAACACAACATAATAACCGATAAAAAGCTGAATTGAGTGACATTCAAACACCTCGTAGAATGAAATCTTTTCTTTTATTTACAGAATACTTTCTATGATCACACAACATATTTTAATGGTTTATTGACAAAAAAAGTATATTATCGCAATTTTGAGGGATTGTTTTCCTTTGGGATATGAGGATTTTGTGGTTTTAATATTTAAATTTAATGTTTAAATACTTAAATTGACCTTTCTAGGTCAAAAAGTTTTCCTCACATTAAAAACATACAGCCACTGTTAATACCAAAGAAATAATAACAATAATCAAAGTTCATAGATGGATGAAGTCAGTTGTAGAGTTGTAGAGAAACATCTTGTTATAACATTGTGTCTAGCTACGGATAGAGAAGTCCCCATGGTGAAACGAATGTTGAGCAACAGGAGAAGGTCTGAAGTCACAAGTCATAGTACTGAGATATTTGTAGACATACAGCAGCTTTACACTGCAGTCAGGTCTAAAATAAAGAGAAAATGCTAAACATTTGAAGTCTAGCTTGTAGCCAAGTGGAGACATTTTAAAAATAAGTGAGCTCAATCTTTTTTTATTTCAAAAAAACCTATATCAAATTAGCTTGTGAAAAACCTGGAGACTTACTGACATGATATTTGGTTTAGTTGCTGCAGCCCTCTTGCTAGTATTTAAAAAAATAACTAGCAATGGACTGAACTTCCCAATCCCACCAGAATTACTTTGAAATAGCAAGATGGTGGGGAATCCTGTTTTATGTGTGTCTTATTTTATGAAATAAAAAAATAAGCTATAACCTTTCTGCTAGGAATCAGTAACAAAGAAGACTATATTGAGAATAGCTGGAGGATCCCCTATAAATGTAATCAATAAATGTGTTTCAACCTTTACTTGGAAGCCTGGAAAAACTAAATATCTCTACTGGATAGTCATGAAAGCTGATGTTTTCTCCTCTTGTGAGCTCTCAGACTGGAACAAAAAACCTTATTGATGGAAAAGGAAAAGAAAATGGATTTTGGAAATAATAGCCAAGGATACTAACAAATAAAAGAGATTTATTAACAGCCTTACAGTTTCTTGAGCAGTAGGCTTTTTCTTTGTATTCCCATTTGTCAGAAAGGGCAAAATAATAAAAGACCTTTCATGTGAATTGACTGGAAAAAATTAGATTTTGATTTAGAATTTTTGTTAATTCAGTCTAAGTTCAAATGAAACTGACCCACACCATGCCTTTAAAAAAAACCAAAATCGTGCTAAACTTTGCTTTCTAAGGCAGGTCACTTAAAGTTATTGAAACACACATTTCCAAAACCAGAGGAGTTTTCCTCATCCTTTACAGATGCCATGTCATCTCAGCTATACTGCTGTGGCATAGATGCCTTTAGATGCATCCATGCAGGGGATCTGAGCACCCTTTGCAGGATCTGTTTCAGAGACACAACATTACAGATATCTCTACAGGCTGAAAAAATTCAGTTTCTTCAGCCCCTTATATCTTCTCAAACCATCCTTGTAGCTCTCCACCAGGCTTGTTCCAGTTTGATAGCTTTAGTTTCTACTGGAGAACTGCAGCTTGGGCAGAGTACTCCAGTTGCAGCTTCATAAGCACAGAATAAAGGGCAATAATCATCTCCATTTGCTGTCCCCAAACATCATTGTAAAGGAGGACCTAATCTGTGCTGGTATAAATTTATTGCTGTCTTCTGACACTTGGCCTCTGGTTCAACTTACTTCATTACCAGACCCTAGAAATCTTCCATGTGTAACAAAAGTATTCATTATCCAAATATTAAATAATTGGAGTTTTCTTTAAAGTAATAGGTTTTGCCTTTAGAATGCTTCAGGCTCTCCCTTCCTCTGTGACCTGTTCAAGACTAAGCAGTCAAGTTCTCTCCACAACACCACTGAAGATCTAAGCGGGTCCTATACTGCCCCACATTCTCAAATAAGTGTGTGTTTTATGTCTTCTCCTGACTTGAAATCTGTAATCTTGAATCCTTTTTTTCAGAAAAGCTAGCAGTTAATATATATTGAGATATCATTTTTTCATTTTACCCCTGGCAGAAGTACCCAACCAGGACAAGCACAATTTTGACCATCCTTACAGGAAAGACAAATGCTTTAAAAAAAAATAGTCCATACAACTTTTAAAGTGAAGGACCTTTCTGAAGATCACCTATCTATGTAGCTATTGTACCTGGATATATATAATTTATATCATTCCTTTCTATCTATATGATACCAGTCTGGAATAAGAGTGAGAGGGTTTTGAAAACTTTTCAGTGCATTGCAAGAAAGAGAAATATGACAGAAGAATACATGGATAAATTAAATTTGACATGTTTTTTATCTATATAAAATGAATTCTGAACAGCTGGTAATTGCAAATATTTTAGCAGTCATTTTTGATGTGGAATATTGCTTCTGTGCTCAACATTAATGAGATGTGAGTTGTACTTCATCAAATTGACAGTTCTCAGGTTTTTTGATGAGCACGTGATTCATTACTCAGAACAGTGCACAATATATTAATCTACCTGTGAAGAGTTTTTCTTAGTTTCATTGCCTGCTAGTGATCTACTCTGACCATTCATTACAGAGCTGTGCAAACAAATTTATGGGTACATATAAATACAATAGATACAAAAATTTGGGTACAAAGAAGCAGAAAAAATATTCAAAATAATAATTAAAAACTGAGCATTTTTATTTGAAGGAACGGGAAATAAATCTCACATTTTAAAAAGGGTGGGTAGACCTAGTACCTATTAAAGAATTCAGAAAAACTTTATTGAATGACTAGGATTTCCTCTTCTGTAAGACTTTTTGATGATGTATTCTTATTTATTGAGTCTGTATTGTTGTTATTGAAAAAACAAGCTGTGATAATGGAAGTAGCTGTTGTCTCATTAGACGTTTCGAGGGAAGTCAGAGGGATTATTCAATGTTACTCACCCACATAAGCAATATTATTGCCTTTGATTTCACTGTGAAAGAAATACTGTTCATGCTCAAGTCCAGGGAGAGGATTACAAAGACATCCCCAATTGCCCTAGTCAGATGCATATATGATTTTGAATAGATCTGCATAAACTCAGTGGGTGAGCTTTCATGTCTCAGCATTGTAGTTCTTGGGGGTTTTTAATGTTTTTTTAATTGTGAGTAGTGGTTGAATATGCACACTCTAGCATATAAAATTAATCTTGCCATTCTTACCTGTATCGGGGGCTGAGACTGAATTTCTTCTTCTGGTGGTGAACCTGAAAAACAGTAAGGAAAATCCCAATAAAAAATTTAGGACAACAGAGTAGGAATTTATAAATTGATTAATCAACACTGCTGGTGGAGACTGAAAAGGTAAATAATTGATGTAATTGGTCTGAATTTCCAAAAGTAAAAGCATAATCACATGTAGGTATGCACATTCTATCAAGTGAAATTGGGAGTTTTGTATCGTAGGTAATGATCACAGTATAGGAAACTAACTAACTAATAACTAACTGCTAGTTATTAACTAATATATATAGTATAGTTATATAGTTATATAGTATATAACTAACTATAGTGCCAAACTCCAAAGGAATAAAATGGAGGTATTTTGAAGAATCTACTTTGGTTTCTTAGAAAAGAGAATTGCTGTATTTCTCATTTCTCTGAACTCCATTAGAATGTAATTATTGGAACTGTAGATGAGAAAAAAGGATTGTGTTAGAGGGATTCATTTGCTGAAAAGAAAAATTAGGATGTTCTTTAAAAATGTAGGGAACTCAGATAGGAAAAACTGAATGTCCTTTAGCACTGAATTAAAAGAATTTGAAAAAAAACTCTACAGCAAAACCCCAAGTATTGTATT